>CM057815.1:26797882-27070382 GCA_030067965.1 Latrodectus elegans | reverse complement strand
ATGATGAATATGAAAATCGCATTCCTCATGAAAAATAAATTCTCATTAATACTTAAATAATAATGAGTGTAATTATATATTAACTTATATTAGTATTGCATAACAAATTTAAAATTATTTTATTAACAAGGAAGTGGTAATTTTTTCTTAATATTAGCTGGTAATAAAAATGAAGGAATATTGTCAACTGTTTCCCATTATATATCATCATTACAGTGAAATATATGTAAGTAAAACACCTACTTAAATGCCGACCAACTTGTCCAGTGGTCAGCGTGCCTGACTACGGGTAGGGAGGTCGTGGGTTTGAATCCCGGTTCAGGAATTGATGTACCTTCTCTCTCTCTATCCAGTCCTTGCCCTTTTCTTGTGTGTGAAAGAGGTGTGAATGGTTGCCTATACCCTATAAACGGGTCCCTATGGTATGTGAGTGTACTGAAGAAGTCGGACTCCACACCAAATAAGGTTCAGTATATGAAAAGTGGAGCAGCGCACTCCAATTTGCCAGCCTAGCTGGCACACCAGAAAGACAACAACATCTACTTAAATAAACTTTTAAATATTCCTAAATTTTAAAAAGATATGATAATTTTTGTCATTAATTTATTCGGAAATATATGTATTGGGACATATTTATGATGAATCTTATCTAGTAATAAGCGAATCAGATTGTAAAATTGTGATTGTTTTTCTACAGAAATTTTGATATCTAAATTACCACTTCTCATAAAACTATTTAAAATGAGAGTTTAACACGTGTTTTTCAAATATTAGGTAAGTTTTATCAGAATTGAATTCACAAGAAAACATCTCTGTAATTATATGAATAGTTTTATCATTTTTTAGCTAAGCAGTGCACAAATCTAAAGCAACAGGTGCCATACCATATTCAAAATCCTCTTGTGTTTCCTATTGACCCACAGAACTGTCATCTTTTTCGTCTTCATTTTAAAAATTTGGGAATTTAAATCCACTTTCTAAATTGGTACAAGTAACAAATCGAAGATCTTCATATGAAACCGTATCCCCAGATCAAAATAGTCTTTTGAAACAAAAAAAATCAATTAAATTTATTTCACAAATATTGCCAAGAGATTTCCTTTTAAATATTCTGTTGCTAAAATGTAAAATGCGTTTATGATGGTAAAACGCTACAGGAAGAAAAAAAATTATTAGAAATTTATCCAAGAAATTTGGATGTTGACATATTTAACTCATAATATACATATTTAACCTTTTTACTTCATAAGATTACATTAAATTTTACCTCAGAGAAAATGAAAATATAAATGGCAAGTAAATAATAGTATAGTAATTCAATCAAATAACCAACCAAATAATATAAGAATACGCAAAACGCATTGTGTTATTTTGTAAGCATAGACATACTATACTTAAAAGCATTTACGTAAGCTTTGCATTTAAGCTTTATAGTACGAAAACTCAATATAGGAAAAAATTACAACATTGACTAGTGATTAAATATATATTTAAGATTCATATTTTTTACAAGCTTTTTGAATTTTCAGGAAATCGATTGTGATTTTGTTATGAAGTAAAACATTTCTGTAGCGTCAAAATGTTTCTAAGCATGTTGTAAACCTTATAAATTTTGGTATTGCTATTTGTATTTGATATTTCTAGCCTCTGAGAGTTGAAGAAAGTAACAATTTTAAGACAATAATATTTGATGATAATACAGTGATATCATTTATTTTTTCAGATGTTAAAGAAGTATTCAATAACTTTAAAAGTAGATATATCTTTATTATTGAAAAAGGATATATTGAAAATAATAATCGATGAATATCGAAAAAATTCTCTTTAAATTCTTAACAATTATTAATTATTAAAATAAAAATGGCTTGAATGCTTTGGAAAATTTTATTTGAAAATATATTTATATTCTCATATTCATCATATTTAAATATATCTAATACTCTCGAGACCTATCTGTAATGGAAGTTTTGAAATCAATAATAAAAAAATTTTAAAAAATATCAAAAATTTAAAAATGAGAGATAAAATAAGAATTTAACTAATGATTTTTGTAATATCATAAGCTGTTCCTTTCTTTCTATTTGCTCTTTGTAAGAAGGCTTCTTTTATTTCCATAATGAATTTCTTATTATCAGTCTTACTCCTTTTTAATTAGCTTATATTGCATAAAAAGCTTTAATAACTTATAATAATTAAACAGTGCTTAAACATATAACTGTTTCAACTTCAAGTATACTTAATTGGATAAATATATTTCGCATGTTTATTTATTAACATAATTGGAACTTAAATTTTCCTTTTTCATCAATTTGTAATCCTCAACTAGAAATAAAGCTTAAATTTATAACTTAATTCTGTTGCTTAATTTCATCAACAGAAATTAAATTTCCCCTTTTCCTTACTAATAAATTACTTGTATTTATTTTTACGCGTCTTATTGCTCAATTTGAAATCCATTCATATATTTTATTTCTGCAGATCCAGTTTTGAGAAATAAAGAAAAATGTTTTTAATACCGCAATTTTTCTTAATAAACTTCGAAAAGAAAATAATTTTTTAACTATGAAATTCATCGACTGCTGAATTACATATGGGATAGAAAACAACAACATGTAATAGTTACAATTGATTCTTTAATTTTCATATAAAAGCAGCATGTAAATTAACCGTAGATAATGATATGGTCTTTATATTTACCATAAGTACTTACTATGTCCTCGTAACAAGAATACATTTGTTTTGGTCGATGTTGACTTATTCAACCCTAGCTAAACGCAAGCTAGTGTAGGTTCACGTGCTTGAAGATCTTCAAATAATCGTAAGCCAGAGGGACTTTGTAGTTCATCAAGTTGTCCGATGAGATTTGCATGTCATATAGGCCTTTTGTGATTCCTTGTCAAACAAAATATATCTAATTTGTCATCTTGCAAGCCCACTAAGGAACAATTGAACGATACTGTCCACCTTGACAGAAAAGCCACCATCTAGAGCCACCCTATTGTACCAGCGATGGTCTGGAGAGTTTTGCATAAATATTCATTCAGAATTTTTATTTTGGAGATCTCAGAGGAAGTCAGAGTATAACTTGGCACTGGTAATTTAAAGACGCTTTCCTTAGCCAAAATATCAGCAGTTTCATTGCCATAGAGTCCAATGAAGGAATTGGATATAGATTTCGTGCTATTTGGAAAGCTCCTTAAAAGTATTAATAGTAGAAATTGTAGTTTTATCACCAACTTTAGTCCAGTTATTAATGTGCTGAAAGGAACTTTATCAGTTAAGATCCAAATACCTGAGAATGGTTACAGATTTAACGACTTTGATTGCTTCATTGGTGGTTATTAGCTCTAATCTAAAAAACAGAACAGAAATATGAATTTGTAATGCTGGTTTTATGATTGTAGTTTGGTACTTTCATAAGGAAACAGCTGCCACTAGTTATGTTTATTTTTACTGCCATCTGTGGAATTCATTTATCATAGTGGTTAACTCCCAAGTGATCTAACATTTCAGCTTTTATTGGATAGGCTTTTGGAACTTTTTGGTTTTTTTCATTCTTACGACTTGCATGATGGCCTACTATCTTAGAAAAAATTTTACTGAAAGTAAAGTATAGAGGATGTTATAAAAAAAAGCTTAAAGGAATTTTCATTCATTTCGCTGTTCATAATGCGGTATAAAATATTTATCATAATTCCTCACCACACGCTGAAATTGTTTTTCGAAGAAGGAGATCCCTTTGGTGGATCTTAGGCATTGTTGGAGGAAGAAGATGATGTTGTGTTTCTTATTCTCATATGTAAATATGATAAAAGGGGAACTTAGGAGTTCGGCAGTGACAAATGAAATAGAAATAATATCCATAAAATGTATTATAGAAACATAGTTTGCAATAGTTTTAGAATTAATTGAAAGCAAATTAAGTTATTTTACATTAGTTTTTTCTTTTTTTCTTTGCATTATAAAAATATTGATCTCAGAATATCTGCTCTCTCTCATTAACATCGACTCATTATTATGAACAATTCCTTTATATTTTGTATTTCATAAATTGTTATTAAAATGCCACATAATTTGTGATTAATCCATTGACCAATGTTTTTAATTAAAAGCAATTCAGTGACAAAAATAATTATTCTCATAACTTAAAAAATACGCAAAAAATGTTTTTTGGTACTGCGTAATTATAAGGCTAAATATATCTAAGTATTTGTTAAATATGTAGTATTTTAAAATATTTCTAACTCTTCAATCAGTTATTTGCTATATTTACAACTTTATACACAAGATATATAATTATATATAGTTACATACATAAAAAAAGATGCCGAATAATTGAATATTATACAGAAATTCTTAAAACATTGCATAATACTATAAAATAATTCTGTCATTGAAAATAATCTGAGAGTAAACAGATTTTCCGAACAAACTTATTCCTATTGCTCACGTAACAGAAAACCTGCATTAAAAGTTATCTACTAATTTTTTTAAATAATGTTTTTATTCTAAAAATAAGTTATTTAAATATTTACGACAATGAAATGAACAAAAAAGAATAAATGTTTTCTAGTGTAGTTAGACTGTTGAATGTCTTTGAACTCCTAGTTATTGTTTTCTCTTTTTTGTTAGAATAGAATTAACTTAATATAAAGTGTAGTTTAGAAAAACATAAAGTTAATCTGTAGAATATTTTTTACAAATTATAGCATTTTTAAATCAACTTTTGCTTCAGTTATGGAAAAGCTGACTAAAATTTCCAACGCTCGATTCTTTGATTAACAGTTGTATACATAGGTATTCTGCAAAATGTATCTTTCATAACAACATTGAAATGAAACAATAAAATTAAAATCCATTCCAGAAATACGATATGTCTTTTTAAACTAAAAGTTTATAGTAATGAATATATATTATTTATCTTTTTAACTGATAATTATATCATAAAAATATGTAATACTTTAATAATATTGTATTTTCTTATTTTCATATTAAATTTCATTTTAAGTCAGTTCTTTTGCAGTCACCAAAAAAATTTATCTTTTTAATTTCTAATATAAATTAATTTGCATCCTCTAAGAGACTTTTCATTTTGTTACATTTGGAAAACCACTCAATGTACATTAAGCAGATCTATTTAAAATTAAATTTTTTTAAATTCGATATTTATTAAAATTATTTCAAATGTAATAAAACAACCAACGACCATACTATAACAGCCTTACACTTGCTTTGCAAGTAGACAGTCCGCCTGCGGCGTAGAAATGTAATAAAAAAGTAAAAATTGTACTGCAATCAAATGGTATTCTTAATTTCAATCTCCTAAACCTTAAACTCCTTTTCTCACATTTTTTTACATGTAATATTTGATTTGTAAGAGCATAATATGAATGGATAAAACGTGAAAACTCAATATTTATAAATTTAAAAGTTTTAGTTAAACATAGCTGCAATATGTGTGTCTTTAAATTATCACTTAACTTCAAAAATCTATTTTGCAGAAATTTCAGAAAAAAAACAAATTTGACTTTAAAGTTTCATAAGTTTCAAAAAAAAATAAGTGTTACACACATTTTGGAGATTATATGATAAAAGGATCAAGAAATGTTGGATAAGACACAAGACACTTGAATTACTTCAGCAAAAAATCCTAATATTTTTAATGAATATTTGTATTTGTTTTAGTTAATATTAGCAAACGTACTTGAAAGGTATACAAAATTCTTTCATACCGTTTCTTATAAACATTTAAAAATTGTTCGTCAGAAATGTAAATAACATTTTTAGTTTAACAAAATAAATATCCTAAAATTCTATTATTTCACATGGAAAAACAAAAGCTAGGATTTTTTGGGGATTCTTAAATAATCGGCACAGGTGCCGTATAATACAGGGTGACAAACTTTGAAGCTGGTGATTTTTTGGAGGGTTTTCTTATATATCTGGAAACTAGGTTCTTTATTACGTCATAGATATAGAAACCTATGAGAATTATGCAGAAAAATCTATTTTGGCAACCATAGAATTTGAATTATCAAGTACGTCACAATGGCATCTTAACAACAATTCTTTATCACCAAAAAAATTCTGAATTTGGCATCTTGGATTATAAGGCATCTGAGCCAAACAATCTCTATCTAAACCAAATTTTTAATAAAAAAAAAAGATAGAACTTCATATTTAAGCGTAAGTAAATTATACTAATTTAGTATATTAAATTATGTATAATCTTCAAGCCTAAAGACAGACATTGCTCATTATCATGTTGAGGATTTATATTTCTTAAACTATTTTTTCCACATAAAAGTAAAGATATAATAAATAAAAAAGATAATGTGCTCCTAAAAATTTAAGTAATTCTAGTCAATTCATTGTTTAAACATTCCGGAGTCTTGTACTTAACATTAAATACATTATATAAACTATAGACGTTTCTACGAATTATAAGTAAAGTATATACTGTTAAACAATTTTAAAATGCTCCCTTTTTACTATAAATAGACAATGAAAAGACTAAAGTTTCCATAAAATGAAGATTAAGTATTCTCTTGAGCAATGACAGTTAAATGTGATTAAGATTAAATTCCCTTCAAATTCAGTATATATTTATTTGAAATTGAAGATCAATAACAATAAGAGAGTTAATGCACTCATAGAATCTTTCAGAACATTAGAATGCATGTTTAGGAATGAAAAGAACTAAAGAGATTTACATTTTTTATTTCGTTTCAGTTAGCTGTTGTATGATAAATTTTTATTTATTTTAGATGCTTTGATTGTAATGTGATGTGTAAATAAAAATGTTTAATATAATATTTTTCCTTATTACAATTATTTTTAAAAATTAAGCTTCCAAATTATTACACACATTATTGATTTATGCCCAGTAAAAATATCAACAAAAATCATAAAACAATCATAAATCACAAATCATAAAACAATCTTGTTATTTTACCTCCCTTCTAGGATTCTTAACAGAATGTACACTTACTTACAACTTTTAGGTTGTAAGTAAGTGTACATTCTTACTTCATATTAGTTACCAAAATATCTCATCTATTCAATATAATGAAAGTAAGTTTACGTCAAATTCATTATCTATATTAAATAGATAATGAAATTTACAATTATCTAAGTTGTATAGTTATGCTATGTCCTTTATTTTTGAAAATCAACACTTTTCCATTCTTAGTTTTCCTAAATCCATATAAAAAGTAAATTCAGTATAAATATATTTTTATCTGTAAGATATAATTGAGGAACAATAAACGTGACCATAAATTTTCATAAATTTGACTTAAATATAATGAGTTAAAAATTTCAATGAATAATAAAATTCACTCTTGATAATTTTTCATTTTTTGAAAATCGTTTTACGAACTAAATTAAACCTGTAAATTATTAAAATTAACAAATTTAATAAATCTTGTAATTAATTTTTAATAATTTATTAAGTTATGAATGTATAGAAGTTTTTAATAAACTATAACTTCGTCCCAATCAACTAAAATCAAGCGAATTTTATAAACAAAAATAGTCGAAGCTGAGAGTAATGAACTGATAATTTATGCCGGTAAACATAATGGAACTTTTCACGCCCACACTTTCTATCTAAATACACTCAAATTCTTAAATCAGAGCTCTAATCTTCTGTACATATTTTTCATTAAATTGTTTTGTAGTAGTTGCAATCACCACTTATTTTTCACTAATATATTAAAAAGCTAACCATTTGCAGTTATAAATCTTTATCTTGGAATGTAAATTTGTCTGCGTAATTTATCACCATTTTTAAGTAAAGCTTTCATAACCAGTAAGTATATTAAAAACTTTACTTAAAGAAAGCCATCTTCAGAATGGAAGCTCCTGATTTCAAACCCTACCACAATTTTTCAAGAATAGATATCTGTTGAACTTTTGACTTCTACATATACACCTGTATATTTGTTTCCCGATTTCTCCTTTGTAACAATTAATATAACCCAATTTTTATAACACAATTATATAATTTTCACAACACGTGGTCAAAAATTTCTTGAAGAAAATTGCTAATCTATAATATTTCCTAATTTTGAGCATTAGTTAAATATATAGCTTCATTTATTGATTTATTAAAAATTAACAATAATATGTATATATATATATATATATATATATATATATATATATATATATATATATATATATATATATATATATATATATATATATATATATATATATATATATAAAGGAATAAACATTATTTATATATTTGACTATATAACTATATTTTTACATTTGATGATTGATTACTATATCTTATACATTTAATGATGATTTATGTATTTGACTACATTTATTTTCGCATATATAAAAAATGATTGATAAGTATATTCAATTTTAAACTCTATAATACATTGATATATTCAATTTTTAGAAAAACTTTATTACTATTTGAAGAGCAAATATTTTTGACATTTCACGTAGATTTCTTATTTTATTTCTGAAGCGAAATATCGATTTGAATTTCTACATCAAATATTTTTATTTCCTATCGTTATTTGTAAGCTACTTGCAGATTTTGATGCAAAGCAAAGCAGTCTATGGAAAGTTTCATTTTTAAAAAATTAAACGTTTTATATAATGATATTTTTAATCTAAAAATAATTTTCTTTTATTTATTGAACATGGAATAAATATTACTAACTAATACAAATAAGAAGATAATCACCAAAAAATTTAATTTAAAAAAAAACTATTGTTGAAAATTATTTAAAAAAATATTTTAAAGTTGCACCATTTAAATACAAAACAAGAAAGTTATGTTATCAACATATCACTTCATATTTATATGCGAAATGTAAAATATAAAATTTTCATTCGAATGTACACATTATTCATTTTTGTGCTAATTAAGTTTTAAAAAAATATAATTAACAAAAATTGCCCTTAAATCAATATAAGTTTTAGTATGAAAGCATGGCTAAATACTTCTTTTCTCTTAAACTTAAATTTTTATTTGTAGAGATTTTTGTTAACAATATTTTCAAAATTATTAACAAAAATCTCTACAAATCAATATTTGAAGAGATTTTTGTTTAAGTTTTAGAATAAAATTATAGTTTTTATATTATATAGAAAAATAAAAGCCTAAATACTTTTAGGTGGTAGTCTAGTGATTAGGGCATTGGCCTTTCTTCCGGAAGGGTGGGGTTCGATTCCCAATGCCGTCAAAGACCCACCGAGGACATGCGATATGCCTGCTCATTAAATTAGTGAAATTGAAAGATCTGTGATCCGTCATTCAGCAGTTACCACTTATGCAATGGTCTTTAGAAAATTTCCTCCCCTTCAGATCAATGTCAAAATTGAGGGAGGGAATCCTCTGGTGGTACCATCTATCGGAGGATTAGAAGAGCAAAATCGTATTTTCACCTTAGTGATGCTCTGATTAAACGAAAGACGTGCTGTACTGACTTAAATTCTTGTCCAACTTTTCTTGTTCAAGAGTCATAAGTAACAGCAAAATATACTTCTTAACTGTTGACATAGGTGTATTGAAAACAAAAACTTAATATTTAGCGTATTTAAAAATTTATTATTCATTTATTGAATACACCATTGTAAAAACTTTATGCTTATATTAAATTAGAATTAGCATAATCACATTAAAAGCTTATAACTAATCATCTAATTACAACAGTAGAACATGATGAGATAAACTGATGGATTGATAAATATAGTGTTGAAAATAGTTTATGTAATCACACACACACACAATTTGTTTTTCTAAAATAATTTTGCTCTCTATTTCTTCAATAACAATTACATGTTATATTAATGTCTATAGTGTTTTAATTTCATCGTTATTATTTAATTCCATAGACGACAAACTTTACATCTTTCTTAAATTACATCAATATTTATGTATTAGTAAACCAATTTTATAATTATAATTTGAATCATGAATTGCAAAGAATCACTAATTAGTGATTATTTACAATGCTGCTATTCTTAAAATAACTGACATAAAAATACAAAATAGTCTTAAAAAATTGCCTTAAATTTGCATATATTTGCTTACAATAATATTAAACTAATTTAATTTCCTCGTATTATACATTTTAAATGTAAATTTTCTTTTACGGTATTATTTGTAAAAACTTATTATATTGAATAACATTCAGAATGTTTAAATAGAGACATCACAATGGAAAATTTTGCATTCATCTGCGTTTAACTTCATTTCATGAAAGTTTGCATTTTAAATTAAGATGAATTTGTGAATTTAATAATTTATATTTCATCAGCTACAAGTTAATTTGAAGCTATTATAAATTTATAGACATTAATATTTGAATTTCATCACTTAAATCAATATTTAAGGTCATATAACAGCTTATACAAAGCATAATGTACAAAACTAACTTAATGAGAGAAATATTATTTTAACATGATTTATAAATGTTATTGGAATCAATAAAGCATTAATCATTCCATTCAGTTCAACAACAATATATATATATAAATGATTTCATTTAAAAAATGTGTAATTAAATGAAAATCGTGGTTTTTCCCTTCTGTATAATGTACAATTCTCTAAGTTCTAAAAACTACATAAAGTTTGGTCGTGAAGATTGTAAATCTATATTCTTTTTCTAAAACATATTTTTCAACTTCTTTTTAATTATAAACTTATCTTTATTGAATTCCAATAACGAACTTATGTTCTTTGATAAATTAGATATTTTAGTTTTTATTTCCCAATTTATGATACAATAAATATATTATATTTTATTTATTCAGTTCATATCCTTTTTGAAAGAAAATACTTTTATTTCTTATAGTAAAAAGCAGCATCAGAAAATTTAAATTATTATAGATATTTTTATAATAAAAATTCAGTGTTTGAAATTCCATCTGATCATGTGCAATTGTTTTGTTGACAATGTTACGAACATAACAAAGTATTAGGGTCGTTATGAAAATGCTTTTGCCAATAAAAATTCCTTTCGAACAATAGTTTTGATAGATATTTTATAGAAAAATAGAAATATTTTTCAATTTAGAATGTTTCCCACTTTTATACGTAAAAAACTAAATTTTATATTATAAAAATGTAAGAAGTTTATGATATTTTCTATAATATAATTTAAGTATAATCGTTCCTTGGGGATAAAATTCAATAATAGGATTTTTGCACATAATAAGATAAATCTAAAGATCATTTTTTCTCAAGATGTTTTATTTTAAAATTTCGCTTATAGAAAATTCTATTTTTCAACGAGACATATTTTAAAGTCTTTAAAAATAATGCAATAACTATTACACTAAAAAATTCTTTTAGGAATTTAGGGGTCTTAAAATTTAGATTAAAATATTAAAGTGAAATTTTCTACTTTAAATTATCCAAATTATCATGTAATTATAGAGCACTTATTAATCTCAACAAAAACACTGAAAAATTATGTAAATAATATTCTGCATATTTCATTAGTCTGACAAAAAGTTAAAATAAAGCAAGCATTTTAATAAATTTGTTTTGTTAATAAGCACAAAATGCAAAAGCTTATCATTTTCTTTAGCAAAAAATTAACAAAACAATTATTACTTTTCAATAGTTAAAATAAGTCATACTAAAATTATAAATAATTAACACGTTTAACATTTTGATACCTTACAATTTTAGTAGTTTGCATTTCTTGTTAGAAATATTTGCTTGAATAATATCGTTGTAATTAAAATTAAAATAAAAAATGTGTAATTTCCTTAAAATATTTTACTCATCGTTCAAAAATAGCTTAAGTTAGCTGACTCTAACTATATTTTAAAGAAAATCGTTATAAAAATTAAAAACTTTTGGTATTTCTCTAAATAATAAATTTTACATAAAAAGGGAATTTTTAATGAAGAGGTCTTTATCATCACTTTATTGGGCTGCTCATCACTATATTTTAAAGGAAATCATTATAAAAATTAAAAACTTTTGATATTTCTCTAAATAATAAATTTTACATAAAAATGGAATTTTTAATGAAGAGGTCTTTATCATCACTTTATTGCGCTTCTCGTCAGCTAATTGCGGAAATGACTAAAACAAGTTAGAAAGTAAAAATTGTTTTAAAATATTTTATTTTTGTTATTTTGTTTTCATTTTAAAACACAAAAATAAAACAAAAAAATATCTTTTTCAAATTAAGTAAATTTTTTATTTAATAGAAAAGTTTCGTTTACGTACAAAAATGTTTCACAAAAGTGCAAAAATGTTTAACAAAAGTACAAAAATGTTTCACAAAAGTACAAAAATGTTTCACAAAAGTACAAAAATGTTTCACAAAAGTACAAAAATGTTTCACAAAAGTACAAAAATGTTTCACAAAAGTACAAAAATGTTTCACAAAAGTACAAAAATTATTCGCAAAAGAAATCTTTACCTATCATAATTTGAATAGTTTCTGTTAATAATTCTAAATATGATTACTATTCATTTAAAATAAATGTAAATATACTGTAGAATTAAATATGGGAAATAAAGAGGAAAATCAATTTATAATTAGTTGCATCTCTTAACGAAATAGCAATATTATAAATAATAAATTGTATTTTAATTTTAGTATGATATAATTGAATATCTGAATCTACAAAAGTATTCACTATTTAAGTTGAAAGCAACAATATGTATTAAAAAACTAGAGTATAACTATCACATTACTGTAGGAAAATCTCTAGCCTTAACATATTTCAATCATCGAGTCACCCAGCAAACTAGATAAAACGTAAGAATTTTAACATTGAAACCAAAGATTAATAACTCTATATGGAAATAGTTCCATAATCTCTCTCTGTATCTCTCTCTTTCTCTGTCTCTTTCTCTCTCTCTTTCTCTCTCTCTTTCTCTTTCTCTCTCTTTCTCTCTCTCTTTATTTCTCTCTTTTTCTCTCTCTTTCTCTCTCTCTTTCTCTCTCTCTTTCTCTCTCTTTCTCTCTCTCTCTTTCTCTCCCTCTCCTTCTCTCTCTCTTTGTTTCTCTCTCTGTTTCTCTCTCTCTCTCTCGTAACCGTCTTCTGAAACTCTGAAGAATCTAACAGTAAGTCTGATATTATCAAATATAATTTGACATCACTTCTATTCAGTTAACAAATCAAGTTTTATTTTACTCACTAATATGATTAATATTGATAATTAAAAAGTGTGTGTGTGTGTGTGTGTGTGTGTGTGTGTGTGTGTGTGTGTGTGTGTGTGTGTGTGTGTGTGTGTGTGTGTGTGTGTGTGTGTGTGTGGGGGTGTGTGTGTGTGTGTGTGTGTGTGTGTGTGTGTGTGTGTGTGTGTGTGTGTGTGTGTGTGTGTGTGTGTGTGTGTGTGTGTGTGTGTGTGTGTGTGTGTGTGTGTGTGTGTGTGTGTGTGTGTGTGTGTGTGTGTGTGTGTGTGTGTGTGTGTGTGTGTGTGTGTGTGTGTGTGTGTGTGTGTGTGTGTGTGAATTTTTGGCAACGCAATCATAAAATTGATTATGAAATTTGTATTTACGTATTAAATATATTTTTTTAATTATCAATCAGGGAATATTTACAATATTAGGAGGTATTTCGTTGATCAGTATTTAAAAATTTTCATAGTTTCTGTGAAATAAAGAATTAAAAAGATGAGAGTATAATATTTTTATAACCTTAAAATCTTAGTGTAAAACATTTTATGTATATAATTTTTCAAATAATTTTTTTATTTTTATCAATAAAAGCAATATACAGTTTTTTTTTAAATCAATATTTGAATTTTTAAAACACTTTAAAGCTTAGTAATATTTATAAAGTATTGTTAACTTCAGTTTTTTGTATAAATGTGAAATTTCTCTACTTTTACCTTATCTCATACTTTCAGACGAGTTTATTTTTAATAAATTGTTTTCTGAAATTCTTTTATTTTTAAATTTTATTTCTTCGATAAGAATTTAACTAAGCAGAAATTCTTATGATATAAGACGTTTTCTTCCCAAAAATATTTTTACGCTATAAGGTAAAGGCGAACCATTTTTTTTAAAAAAAAGCGAGTTAAGTCTTCGAATAAAGAGAAATCTTTATTCTAGAAGAATAAGGAGTGTAATAGACTTTCTCAAAAACTGCGTTTATGTTTCATTGTGTGTGTGAGTGTTATATGAATTTTGTTATCATTTGAGACTGATTTAAATCTAGTGTTTTCAATCAAATATTTTTAATTCAACGTTTCTATTGCTTTTACAAGATGCAAAATACTCGCATATATTTTATGTGTTAACTTTTATCTTTTTATATTACTTACCATCTTTATATTTCTTTTAAAAGATGGTAAGTAATATAAAAGATGTATAAGTAGTATAAAAGATCTTTTAAAAGATGGTAAGTACTTTTATAGTAAATATCACTTTATACATATTGAAATTTATAATAAACTTATAAAAATAGTAAACTGAATTAATTTGAAAAATGAGTTTGATATATTTATTACACATTTAAAAATATTAGAATAAATCTAAGAGTGTTAGAATGAAAAATTTAAAAATATTAGAAGACATAAGTATACTTAAGTCTCACAGCATAAATATTCACATAAGAAGTCTTCTGGTGCAATGATACTTTTAGAATTTTTTTCTATTAACTTTACTTCGAATATTATTCTCGAAATGAAAATTGATCTTGCATACTTATTTACTTCCCTTTAATGCTTATAAATATTTAATTAAAGTTTAAACATTTAGTTTTTTTAAATGAATATTAATTAGAAAATTCAAAGTACTCATCATTAATTAGAAAATCAAAGTATTCATTAATTAAATAATTCAGAATACTTCAAAGTACATAACAATGATGGTTAGCCACTTTATAAGTTTACCACTCACAAAATATTTATATTCTCAATTCGCGCGCGCAATTTTCAAGGGCTTTTAAGATTGAATACCACGATAAAAGTATTTTGAATATGGTAATATATTTAAAAAGCTATTTAAATTCAGATTTTTCAAATAATTTATATTTTATAGTATACAAATAATATTATATAAATACAAATAATTTCTATTTTATATTACACTTGAATTTAGCATTTATTATGTTGCCATTAAAATGAATTTTTTAAATTATTAATGCATATTTTATTGCTGAAATAAATTCATCATTGAAAGCACTGGTTTTACTGTCATATGTTTATAAAATTAATAAATACATATAATACCTTTATAAAAATTCAAATTTAAGGTAGTAGTAAAAATTTATGATGATTTAATATTTATAATGATTGAAAAATTATAATTAAATACATTATCATGTGAATAAATTCTAATTAGTAGCTTCATAACTTTTATTTACATTAGGAAACCATAATGTTATTGATAAAGAACGATTCTCTTTTATAGAAAAGTTACTGATGTTTTAGATACTTTTTTGCTAAATTCGCAAATCCATTTTTAAGATTTCATTACGTTTACCTCCTTTTGCTTTAATTTTGTCTCACTCATGTTAGATAATTTTAATAATATGTAAATAATTAATTACAGTAGTATATTCTTTTATTTTATTGCCTCAAAAGCATGAATAATAATTAATACCTCATATTGAAAATCATTAAAAAAAACTTATTTTTATGTAATATTTAAAAGTTTTCATTTGATAGTGAGCAAGTCTATAAAATGCGAATTCCTATAAATTATATTGAAAGATATTTTCACTGTTTCTTGAAAGAGCATGCAATAAATATCAACCAGATATACTTAATAATTTGAAAATTATAATTCATGTGTTCTGTGCAATTTTTTGATAGTTCTTTATACGTTAGAAAAATTTTCAATTAAAATTTAAATAATTGTAGGACTGAAATTAATTAAATTAATTGAAGATATTCAAATAATATAAATCTGTTTAATATAATGTATTACGTAATAATAGATAGTGTAATAATATTCATTATCGAATTTTGTTTTTATTATAGGAATTATTCTCACTTTTTGTAATGCTTGTATTTAGAAGTTTTTCTTAAAATTAAAGTTATTTTCATATAAATTATCTTTGTTTATTTATTCAATCAGTTCTAAATGAAATATATTTTTACCATAAGCATAATTTTAATATAAAGTCTTATGGTACTTATATTTTTTAAGAATAAAATAATATTTAAAAATTATTGCCATATATAGTAATTATCATCTTTTTTTAAGAAACAAACCGGTCGATTAAATTCATTTTTACAATTTTTCATAAAAAAAATTATTACAGTTGAACTTGAAAGTTAAGGATATTATATATACTGCAATATATTATCCTTAAAATCAATCTTAAATTATTATAAATTTAAAAGAGATGTTCTTAAGTTAAAAAATAATAATTTATAACTTTAAACTGATTAAATTTTAATTGATTTAATAGATTTAAAAATATATTAATGATCTGCTGCAATATTACACTAAAAACATTCTTGACTGGACATTCAAACTGACTTGAATATCCATAATAAATTATTTACTTTATGTGTGTGTGTGTGTGTGCGTGTGCGTGTGTGTGTGTGTGTGTGTGTGTGTGTGTGTGTGTGTGTGTGTGTGTGTGTGTGTGTGTGTGTGTGTGTGTGTGTGTGTGTGTGTGTGTGTGTGTGTGTGTGTGTGTGTGTGTGTGTGTGTGTGTGTGTGTGTGTGTGTGTGTGTGTGTGTGTGTGTGTGTGTGTGTGTGTGTGTGTGTGTGTGTGTGTGTGTGTGTGTGTGTGTGTGTGTGTGTGTGTGTGTGTGTGTGTGTGTGTGTGTGTGTGTGTGTGTGTGTGTGTGTGTGTGTGTGTGTGTGTGTGTGTGTGTGTGTGTGTGTGTGTGTGTGTGTGTGTGTGTGTGTGTGTGTGTGTGTGTGTGTGTGTGTGTGTGTGTGTGTGTGTGTGTGTGTGTGTGTGTGCGTGTGCGTGTGTGTGTGTGTGTGTGTGTGTGTGTGTGTGTGTGTGTGTGTGTGTGTGTGTGTGTGTGTGTAAAATAACTGAAGAATGTTAACAATTTATTAAATTTATTTAAAAGTTTATAGTGTATTTAGTAATTTTTATAAAAGTGAGAATTTTTTCAGATGCTATAAATTCTTAATTATATTTTGCGGTAGTTTAGTACTTCATCATTCACAAAAAGTTTAAGAACACAGAAAGAATGCCATGTATACTTCTGCTGTATTCCGTGCTTTAGTAACGACTTTAGTTGTCTTAAAGAAAAGAATTACAAAGTAAAGTGATATATTTACTAAGATTAATGATAATTGTTAATAAACAATAATTTATGAAATGCCTCTACGGTGTCACAAAAGTAATTAACATATTCTATCTATAATTACAAAGATATTTTCAGGCAGAAGTAATTAATGACTATTTTTCAGCTTATGCAAAAGCTTAAAGTGATTTATGAAATTTTCTCTTTGTTTCACAGATTGTTTTCTAGTGGTACGAATAAAATGTATACATATATATCAAATATGTTAGGGACAAATATGTTTCCAAATTTAATAAATTTCAAATACTAATGTCTTCATAAATTATTTCATTCTTTTGAATTATACAAAGCATATATAAAAAGAATTTACAAAATACTAAATATGTTGATTTCAAAAAACCTCATTTCGTGGAACTTTTATATAAAGCCAATATAAAAACACATGCATTTAAATAATATTAAAAATAATTATAACAAAAGCAAACATGAACATATTATAACAAGAACAATTACATGAGCATGAACAATTTTAACATGAAAAGAAGTAAGAACATCAGTTAAGTTCAAATATGCATATTATTTAATTCACAATAATTTTTTATATGTTAATATGCTTAAAAATAGAAGAAATATTAGGATTATATTATTTTTTCTATATTCAGTAAGCGTAAAAAAAGAACTAAATAGAATCTCCACAAAATTAAACAGAAATCATTCTTATTCATTTCATATGTTTCCTGAATTAAATATTGATCAAGATTGATTTTGTGTAAATCATAGTTGCTTTAAAAATAGTTAAGAAAAATTTCAAATCAAGAGCTCATATTATTGAAAAACTAGAACAGGAGGTAACCATTTGTTGATTTTGTAATACTAATGAAAAATAATTTTCAGAAACAAAAATTCTGTGTATTCTTTCCATGCTAATATGGAATCTATGAAAAAATCACAATAGAGGTACGTGTATTGAAATCCTCGATGCACACTGCCAATTCTAAAATATAATGTTCATTAGAATGAAGATAACTTTTATGTTCAGATATGAACTTTTCTTTGTATATGACCTACTTTCAGAATAAATAATAGCATAAACTCAACAAAATTTAGTGAAAGCGTTTCTCCGTGTTCAACACTTGAAAATTTTAACATTAGAAAAGCACATAGTATAAATTTTGCATGTCTGAAAAATAGGCCTATAGTAACTTTTCACACATACAGAGCCATACTATATCCTCTCCATGTATCAACTACTCCCATTATTAACTAATTTATTACAATAATTAACATCCTAAAATATTATAAAAATAATTTTATGTAATATTGTTAATGTTAGTATCAGATACATAAATGATACTTAATGTAATGCCATAAAAATCTCTCATGTTTCACTTCCAATCCCATAAAATTACAGATGTTTAACAAAAATCTAAGATTTCTTTGTGATATTATTAATGAATATTTCTTCGCCATTTAATTTTGTGATTACCATTGAGACACATTTTCGTGTAAGAGGAAATTTGTATTCAAACTATTGTAATCAATAGGCAAAAAAATAAAACGAAATGCCTAAAGAACTCCTGCATTTTAGAAAGTTTAAAATGTAACATAAAATTACTTCTTCCTTTGTAACTGATCCTAACATTTCGAACAAGTCACCCAACATTAAACTGAGGATTGCTGTAAAGTAGTATTGTGATGTCTTGTCTTTACTACTTCCAAACTCATGAGACATTATGGCCAACAGAGCAGGAATTTTGTGCCAAAATGCATATTACTCTATATTTACTGTAAAGCATACAAATTTTATGAAGGCAACATACCCCCGCTAGTGTGTATTTTTGTTATGATATACACTATGTAAGCCATGACAAATTTTTTATTGACATATGAGTAATCTAACTTTATTACAAAATACTACATATCTTTCTTTAATTTTAAAATCTCAAGTAGTCTTTAAAATCACCATACTCATTATGAATGATTACTTTTATGACTAATATCACTTTTCAGTGTATTGATAGTATTAATTTCTATTATTTTTATATCACATTTTTATTATTTTTTATGTCAACCTTAAATATATAATGGCATTCACATATATTTAATGTTGACATGATAAAATTTAAATAGAAAAGAAAATAATGAAAATTTAATAAAATCAATTCTAACATAGAGGCAGAAGATTACAAAATTAGAAATATATATAATAACATTTATATATTTTTAAAATTCTTAAATTTAATTAAATTATTAAATTTCAAATACAATCAATCATCATGTCATCTAATTAAACAATGGCATAAATACTTTTTCTTCTCATCTTATTTTCATTTTTATAAAAAAGAAAAAAAAGATTATTACAAATATAAAATTTTATTTATTTTTTACTTTTATACATTTTTAAAAGGTAAACAAACCACATTACGTGTTTTATTTAAAATATTATTAATAAAAAAAACTTTAGCAAACTTTTTCTGGAATAAAAATGTTAAGAAAATTGAAGTTACTTCTTTTTGATATCATTTTACTTTAGGTAAAATGATATCAAAAATATTTTACTTTATGCTTTATGAAAAGATTATTTTTTACAAAATAAGTTGTTATGCAATATTTCATGCAAAAAAAATGTATATTTAATATCCACAATCCAGTTTCTTAGCTGTGGTCTTGATTAATATTAGTTTAAATTATGCGGCTCCTATTTTATTTTTCTCATACATAGAGGATACAAAAAATATTAATTTATAATTGTTTAATAAAATTTAAATAAAGCAAAGGTCATTTTGCAGACATATTTTTCAAAAAACTAGGAACTATTTCATAAATATTTAATTCATTTAGTATTATTATAATGAAACCTTCAAATACTTAATGAAGATAATGCGAATGATTAAAGTATTCTACTAAACCCGCAATATTGTTTCTGTAATAAAATGCTAAGACAAGATAAAATGTTTCTGATAATGTAATATTCGTGGTTAAGAGCTTCATTCTAATTTATGTAAATACTTTCTTCATTTAATTTATTTAAGAGAAACACTGTGTAGATTGAATTGGAAAATATTTCTATTCACGTCTAATTAATCTAACCATAGCAGAAAATTCGAACGTTTGCTCATTAATTCGAGACATGTGATGTCCTTTTGAATATTTTAGAATAGAGTTTCTGCAGCATATTTGACTTATATTAACGATTTCAAGAATGTATGAGATGTAAGAATGGATTGGTTGTGAGATATTTATATGTCATTTGGGTTGAATCAGTTCATTTTTCGTGTAACAGAAAGCTTGAATTATAAATCTTCATGATATTAATTTATTTTTAAATATTCCTTTTAGCCGACCATGTATATATATAGAAAAACTGAAATTATATTTAATATTTAACAAATATTAAAAATTTAATCGATTAAAACGATTAATAATTAACGAAATCAAACGATTAAATTTTAATATTTGTTAAATGTTAAATATAATTTCAGCATTTCTATTCATAAATTTTAGATTCTAAAATGTTAGAAATTTATTGAAAACTTTATTTTTAAATAAAATTAATTTTACTGTTTCTATTGCTTTCGCGCGCCCGTAAGTTTCATAGTAAATAAAATTACTTTAAAGCTATACCATCAGTAAGGGTCTTAAAAATTTCATATACGATAAACTAATTTTATCATCAACACAGGAATAAAATTTCCAGCCCTATGCTAAACTTATCACTAAATAATAATCTAAATATTTGTTTTTGGAAAAATGTGTAGAATGTTGAAAGTCATTTTTTGTAAACCGAGTAAGTCATAAAATGCAAATATCACCAGCTCGTAAATTATTTTCATGCTTGAGAATCTTATATTTCCATACGTTATTACTGCAATATCAATATTTCACTGCTTAGATATATTTGACACAAATGTATAACATATATATAAATCCTGTTTTGAATATTTTAATAATTTTGATATTTCAAAACAAGGCAGTTTTTTGGATAGAAAGCGTATTTCAATATATTAGAACAAATCTAAGTTAAATAACATATAATTCTAGGATATGTGAATACATTTAAATTAAATGCATCCAAAATATATATGCATGTCAAAATAATGATACAATTTTATTCAGGGAAATTATATTGCTTCTAATTAGTCTTTGAAGATGACCCATTAACTTACGATAAAATGATGAATAGATGATAGTTAAAAATCTATGATACAATTACGCACACAAAAATGCATTCCATATTTAATTTGATTTGTTATTGATGTCCATTATTCTGTAGCAGATAATATTTTGCCTTCAAAATATATTTGTTTTCTTCGATACTCGTACATCCCCGTCTTTTCTATATTTGTTTATTATTTTTTTTACTCTTATTTTTCCCATACTACTTTTTCTTATCTTTATGATAAGTTATTTTAACTGCATATATGAAATTTATTTTGATGCCTGAAAAATAAATTTATATTAGTTATACTTTTAAATTCATTTTAAATTTATTTGTTTAATTTTGTAAACATAATACTTTTTTCAATACGATAAACTTTTACAAATTTATATACATTGTCTGGTAAGTTCTTACGAAGCTGTGAAAATTAGTTATTGAATTAGCTACATTTAAAATTAGTTAAGCATTAAAAACTCACTGATTCAATTGACAAAAATATTAATTAAATTTTTTTTTATTGTGCAGATAAATTGGTAAAATAAAAAGGAAGCAAAAACATTTTAGTGAGAGAGAGAGGTTTTCACAATGATTTTTTAATATAAATATATTTGAGAGAATTTGAAGATTTGTCTTCTGAACTCTAAATCAAGTATTCTAATAACACAATACAGTATGAATTAGTGAAGTAAATATAAATCTGAAATTTCAGTTAGGAATTCAACAAGGCATCACAAGAATTTAAATTAAACTTTCCATCAATCATTCACTAATATTTTATGGTTAAAAATTTTGATATGTATATTTTTTCAAATATATAGATTTTAGAATTATAAAGTCTAAAATATAGATTTTTATATTAGTTACTATAAAGCAGAAATACAACATGTTATAACCAAATTTTTTATTAAAATATATTACATAATTAAATTAGATATCTTATTACTACTTCTTTTTAGAAATAAATCCGTTATAAGAATTTCAAAAGAAATTTTAATGCTCTTAATAATTCTTTACACTTGAAAAATAAAGTTAAATACGAAGGACACTGAAAATTGCTCACCAAGAATGAAGGCAGGTATAATCACGAAATTCTGTAAAGAATTTTAATGAAACATCTTAGGCAATTGCTGATGACTATTAACTCTGAAGTGGCATTGCAGTCGGAAAGTTAGCCCTGTATATTCGGTGCATAGTGAAAGATTTATAAATGCGACGATCACAATTCTAGCTCTAAGAGAAATGTTAGGAAGAGTTAAAGACGATGGTAGACTTGTTGATGTCAGGTAGACTTGAAAAAAAAGCATTCCTCATAGCTAAACGTGTCTGAAAAAAAGGTTTATTAACGACCTGAAAACAGCTGCTAGTCAATGCGTCGTGTTCAGAGAATGGTCATTATGAGTAGTTGGAGTACCTAGATGTGATGTACCTATTTTGGAGTCGTCCAGAAGAAGACGAGCTGAAGTAACTGAAGGATCTTGTGGCATTCGGTTTTGTAACCCATTGCTTACTCGCAATATAATCAAAAGTAGAGGTACCAATTGTTTACAGACACCTTGGAGAAGTGACGCTTTTCGTCTGCTGACGAAACACCGGAAATTCCGCTTACAATGGTTCTAAGACAAAGCACGTGAAATGCGATAGCCAAAATATAGTATTCTGTTAAGAATGCCGGTTTGTTCTGGGAACAACCGTCAATATTCATTTAGACACCCTGGTAAATTGTGAATTTCTATGAATTCTTGAATATTCTAGAATGTTTTATAGTAGTTCTGTTGAAAATATTAAAATGCAATTTTTATATTAATTCGAAAAATTGTGAATTTTGAATGAGAAGTTATAAACTAATTATTCTATAAATACAAAAATAAATAAACTTCTTGTGATGCATACCATATAACATAATGATACAATCAATCATAAAAATCTAAAGTTTTGATGAAAATAGATAAATTTTAATGACATTAAAATGGTTACATACATACATACATATACATATATATATATATATATATATATATATATATATATATATATATATATATATATATATATATATATATATATATATATATATATATATATATATATAATATATATACATATACATATATATAATATAATGACAGAGAAAGAAATTGAAAATTTTAGGCAGAGTTTTCACAGGAATCTGAAATAATATTTTTATTATTATATAAACCCCATGATCTATGTAAGAAAAGTTTGAGTTAAGTATGCCAAACAAAATAATAAATTAAATAACTTATTATTTTGAAACCGTTATTTTGAATAATAAAAATGTTTAGTTTTTATAAGTTAGTTTATTTTACATGTCAATTATATACATTATAATGCACTGAAAATCAATCATTTATATTAAACAACATTTTTATTGAATCATAAAAAGAAATAACTATATTATTATCTTTTCATATATTTTTCTTTTGCGAATATCATAGTATTTACAAACCACAGAGCATACAAAATCAACATATATTAAATTAATACAATCTGAAAATTTAGTAGTGAAGATACTTTTATATCTTTTTAATTATAAAATATCTTATCAAATGAAAGAAAAGATTTTCAAGAAGTTTAAACAATGATAGATATTTGTAAATATTTTCAAGATAAAAATATACTTCATAAATTTGCTAATTAATTCATTATTGTTTGTTTTTGTTTTAGTTATTATTTGTAAACTATAAAATACGTTTATTAATACATCAATTTTATAAATATATTAGAAAATAATATGAAATATGATAAAATAAATGAAATGATAATAACGAGAAATCTGTATAATATGATTACTTTTTACCACTTAAAATATGCAAATTTCTGTAAATATTTATCGCATTATTAGTACTTTTATCACAATAAATTTACCTTAAAAATAAGCTGAAATATTTTCACAATATTACGTTAAAAACTCGTTAATGGAAAAATGTTTTAGTACAAGAAATCTTGTTTTAAAGAATATTGTAAAATTACTAGTAATAAAGGAACTAATATATAAACCATTTAAACAAGTACTATCAAATCCAAAAAATAAAAATTTTACAAGATTTTCAGGCATTAATACCAAAAACAAAATGGTTTGCAAAGTAATTTCCAAATTGATCGTTATCACACTCAACTCATTTTTTTCATTCACAACTTATCTTGCATTTAATTTTTTACAACATAAAGAAGATTAAGAAATCATTCAATGAAAACAAAAAACTAAGTAATTTGAGATAAAAAATTAAAGAATGATTTTTAAAAGTTATTCAAATCATTAAGAGACAGTGACTTCAAATAGCTTTAAGCTGCATCTCATATAATGGATAAAACTTGGAATGGATTTTTCAAAGATTCTGATATCTTTCATGCATTTCGCAATTCTTGTATTGTAATTTTATCACAAATCATTCCGATTTGAAGAATGCTTTCTTAAGTGGTCATATAGATGAGGAAAAGTACAATGGTTAAGATGACATAAAGTAAACATTTTTTATTTTACATATATCAAACAATATATATATACACTCTCATGTCCATAAAATAAGGATAATGCAAGTTAAGGCAAAGAAAGAGAAGGAAGCAAAACAAATGTGACTTATTTGAAAACTCTATTCATTAAACTAAATGTAAAGAACAGCAAGAAGATACTATATGCTTGACATCATTAAAACAAATTGTGATTTTTACTGTCTATGGCAAATTTAACAAAACCAATATAACACAGTTAGTATGATGGTTAATACATAGTATGCTTCTTAGACGATGCATTACAATCCATACAACGCCCAGGTATGCTGAGTTTCAAATTATCAATTTGATTTTGGAGAATATTACATCACTCATCAAGTAATGCTCTCCAATGTTCCGGTAGACGTGTGGGAGGGAGTTGACGGACTACAATTCTTCTGCCAAGCATGTCTCACACATGCTCTATTGGATGCAAGTCCGGTGAGTATATTGGCCAGTCCATACGAGTAGTACCCTCCGACTGAATGCATTCGTCTACAATGTTTGCACGGTGAGGACTAGCTTTATCATCCATAAACAAAAATTCTGCACCCATGGCGCCAGAAACAAACATACGTGTTGTTCAAGATTGACATTCCGATAGATGTGGCCTGTCATGGTTACACTCTGAACATGCAGATTAGTTATGGAGCCTATAATAATTCTTCTTCAAACGAGAAATCCTGCACCACCGTAACGGTATCATTCAATATTGCTCTCTTGGTTGTAACGGGTACCTGGCCCTTTCCATATAGAAGTCCGACGAGAATCAGATTGAAAGCTAAACCTGGACTCTTCGGAAAACATCAATAAAGACTACTGTTGCGGTATCCACAATGCATGTTTCTTACTCCAGGCTAACCGCAGGCGACAGTGAGTTGCGGTAAGAGGAACACATTTGACAGGCCTAAGAGCATATAGACCAATATTCCCAAAACGCTTGTACGCGGTCTGCCTTGGAACTGTCGTACCGGTAGTTAAAGAGAGCTGACGAGACAGGTCTGATGCTGTGCTCCGTCTGTTCCTTTTGGCAGTAACTTCTAAATACTGGTCCTCATTCGGTATTGTAACTCGGGGGTGAACTGTGCTGTAACGTCTACTCATATTACCATCATCTTGTAACAGTTATCAAAGCCTTGATATGTCACTCTGGGTGATTCCAAGTTCCTCGGATACTTCCAGCTGGGTATGTCCACATTCCAGACGACTTATAATTCTACCACGTAAAATACCATCTAAATGCTTCATTTGTGCCATAACTATGCAGATATATTGCACTGAAAGACTTTTAAAGCACTTGTGAACAATTTTACTTCTTTACAACCATTCCTTATATAACCCTCTCTTATACTATCGTCATTGTGATTTACTATCGAAGCCATCTGGTGGTTTCTAATAATTTACATATTATTCTTCAAGATGTGTGTGTGTAAAATTCTACATGTGAAATTTTTATTTTAAAGTTCAATTTCTGTGTGATTCTGAACTATCCTTAATGAACATAATTGTGTCTGTGTATATATATAATTTATACAAAAAGAAGTGTTTTGTCCTAGCAAATCCGGTCGGCGGTTGAATCCTCTCAGAGCCTACACTCTTGGCGCGTATAGTTTTGGTTGGCGGTAATTGTGGCTTACTCCAATCTTGATTACTTAACTTCTATGCACTAGATATTGTAAACCAAACTATTTTTTTTTAATTTCGCTCTGGCATAGTTATTTTTTTTTTAGTTTGTTGACAGTGTGGGTTCTCCTAGGATTTTACCGTGTTTTGCACGTAGTGTGGAATCACCTCGCAATTTGAATCCTTCTCGAAATGAACATATCCAAATTCTGTATGGTGATAAGTTATTTATTTTATATGGTTGATATCTCATACTGAAAATTTCCTACTTCCCGGAGAAATGAAAGAGAAAGATAACATAATATAATTTTATTTCGATACAATTAGTGAGATTTTATCTGGTGATTGAATATGCCACGTAAGGTCTGCAAATGAGTCTTAATGTTACTAAAACCATTATTGAGCACTATGATTACGATGAATTATAGATTCTTTATCTTGACAGAAATCCCAAGACTGAAATAATATCAGCGCATTACAATGTATTGGCCAGTTAAAATAGAAACATACTGAGTGCTATTGACTTGATCGTTGTTTATATATATATATCGGTATTGTTTTATTTGAAATCTAAATCTTGACTTTTCCAAATGTATTGTGCTTTATCATATGCAAATAAGTATCCAATCGATGAACTTTAAAGAGTTTTATAATGTAATTCTTTTTTTTTTAAGAAATACTTATAAAGCAAGATTTGAGAAAACTAATGGTTGGCATTTTAGCAAGTATCTTTAAATGTATGTATTATTGAAGTAGCAACTTAAGAGGCTGTGGTCAAGCATACCCTCGAAATCACATACGCAAAACCTTTAGTTGAATTCTTTTGCTTCTGTGTAAGTATAATGGGAAAGAACATTTGTTTGTTAATTGATATACGGGATGTTCTGTGAGTATTGATAGAAAATCTAGGAATAGTTGTTTGCTGAATTATCCTTTTTTTATAATGAGCTACTACTCTAGCAATAAAGTTAATGTCTGCTTCTTAAGTTTTAACAGTGGAGCAGCTTTTTTTATATGCATCAGATGTTTAAACATCGGAATCTATTACAGCTTCTTTCACTTTTTGATCCGCAAGCTCGTTATATGAATGGAATCACCCCGTTCTTCACTTTAAGGAGAAGAGAATCTGGACTGAAAATTTTTGTGGGGGCTTGCAACAAGTACTTACTTTCCATGATAAGAAATACGGAGAAACTGGATTCATCGGAAAGCAAGACATTTGTTTTAAGTTCTTAGCGATACTTAACTTGTTGTTTCTGATTTACGTCTGTCACATGGGATTTTGCAATAGCAGCTGTGTTCCAAATATTTTGTTTGTGCAATTCACTTTGAACTACATGGTTCGATGTCAGTAACTTTTGCCACTGTGGCATTCTTTCTGAAGGTAAGAATCTTCTTTTACGTTTATCTCATTTACACAGTGAATTTAATTTTCTTTTTACAGTTTTATTTTGCTGTTTTGTCATGATCGTTGCCGGATGTCATGATCTTCAACATGTAAGCTATTACCCCAGTTACACCGCTTAATTGTATCAGATATCCCCAAAGATAGTAGTCACACATGCTCAAATCTGGTGACCGCACAAGCCACCCAGCATCATCTCTCAAAGAGACAAGGCATTGCAGAGGAAACATTTCTTTCAAAACATCAAGTGAAATTTGAGCTATGTGAGCAAACGCAATTTCCCCAGTTCATGTTCTTCAACAATCTCGTCCATTTTGGGTTCCAGAAAAGTTTGCAACATTACGCGTAGAATTCACTGTCACAGTCACTCCTTCTTCCTCAAAAAAGAAAGGGCCTACAACTCCGAATTGTGATTTGGCACACCAACACTGTCACTTTAGAAGAATGTTATTCTTTTATGAATAATTCGGGGAATATTTTCTGTCCAGTAGCGAAAATTTTGCTTATTTACGCAAACCACTACGATGAAAATGTGCCTCGTCACTATTGAAGAAAGCTGCATTCCGAGGGATTCGAGCAAGCATTTGCTCACACAGATTTTGAAGGTTGGCGTAGTCTGCAGAGCTTAATTCTTGAGCAATCTATATTTTGAAAGGATGGAATTTCAAATTGCATTGAAGAAGCCTTCTCAAACTGTGGTCAGAAATCTCCAATGCAACAGCATGTTATCTAGCAGAACGTAGCGGCGATTGTTGAACTACTGTTCTCCCCCACTGTATAGTTTCTGGCGTTCTGATGGATCTGCGTCAGCCATGTGTTTCTATTCTTACTGTGCTACCAGTTGCCTCCAACTGCTGAACCCAGGTCCAAATTGTGTTTGCATTAGGTACAGCATTGTTGCGTGGAATGCTGAACTTTCGCCGAAAGGCTCGTTGTATAGCTATCACAGATCTGTTGTTTTCCTAATAAGCGCGAACGGCAAAACCATGAGGTGCACCGGTCCAGACCTTGTTGGTTATTGAAATGGGGTCACAGACTGAAAGAAGGCAGACCATATGTAACTGCCTACCCCTACGATGGCTTCAGCGGTATGCGATAGAAACTGCTTAGTCGGTTCTGTCACACCCTGTAGAATGTAAATATAACCTAGCTATAAATTATATAAACATAATAAATCATTTAAATAGATTATTTTGTGTTATTTATTACATATTTCACAATTGATTAGTTTAAATTAGTGATTTATATATATATATATATATATATATATATATATATACATATATATATATATATATATATATATATATATATATATACATATATATTGTTAAAAAAAGAGTTTTCGGCATTCATTCATCAAATAAAAATTATAAAATACGCTTCTATTGTTCTATTGTGTGATAAATGAGAGATTTGTTACTTTACAATGACAATATTTGTTATGTGAAGTAATATAAATGAATTTAATAAACTAAAGAGCATACATGTATTAATCTAATATAAGTTATAAAATACATTTTTACATTAAAACGTATGGAAGTTATGTTATTTTATACTGATAGTTAACTTGTGAAATAATTATCAACGTAATTACAGTTGTAAATAAAATAGAATTACACATTTTAAGGAAAAGGAAATGAGCAAAATAACTTAATGCTCATTTCACCACTAACAATCATGTGATCTATATATAAACTTTAGAAAACTTAAGGAAGCGCAGTTTGAAAACTCAAATTACAAGTAATTTAGTATCTAGAATATATATACTTTTAGAAAATCGATTATGAAACTTTAACAGAATGTTCATAAAGACTTTTTGAATGGCATTGGTTTTGTGCCAAATTTGGAATGAAAGTTGAGTTTCTCCCTTTCTAACTTTTAAAAATAAATGTTCACACTTCTTTATATTAAAGATGGTTCCCTTTTAGTATTATTTTATCTATCTTATTTTAGATTAAAAAAAATATTTTTACATACAAATCGTCACTTAGCGCCACTTGCTTAAAACTATAACTTCTAACTGTTACAAATAAAACATTTTATTTATAGTTTACATGCAAAACTGCAATTTTATATTGATGATTTATTCCCAATAAATACTAATAAGTTTGAAATAAAATTCATAATTAAAAATATAATTATCACATATAATTATTGACTGGCAGAGCCTAACTCAAGGCTAAATACGGAGAAGCTTGCTGCGGCAACAAAAATACATAATAATTAATGTGATTATCCAAGTGCATTTATTTGTTTAAAATTTAAAAATTAAACAATTTAGGAAATATGGTAAAAAATTTAAATATTAAAAAGAATGCATTTTCAGAAATATAAGTTGTTCGCATTTAAATTTATTAACATATTTTCAAATTTGACAATAAAATAGGAAGTTTTTCTAAACCTAACATCAATTTCAGACAGAAAAATTTCAAGAATTAAACATTTAATATTATATTTTACTTATTCCAATATTTTATAATTCATACATTGTGTTCTAAATGTTGATGCAAAAGGTTTAATTTTGGGGAATAAAGCATAAAAAGCGAAAATAATATAAGAATGCATTTATTAGAAATTATTAAGAATAAAACAATTACCAGCTAAATTTATTTTTAATTCTTAAATATACAATCAAGCATACAGGTGTTTTCGTAAATAAATTATAAATACCTTCACGTTTTAGGTGCTACTTACTTTTAAAGATTGAATTGAAGAAAATAAATTCAGAGTTAACTATCCCGATATAGGGAATAATAAATGTCAAAAAAAATTCATCCACATGATACCTATAGAGTTTTTATGTCATCTACATAATACTTTATGCTTTTTGTTTTGGTTTATTCCTTACAATATTTTGTAAGAATTTTAATGGATATGTCACAGATTGTGTTACTGTCTTTACAATTATTTTAAACATTCAATGAATTGTTTTATATGGATTTTTACAAATGTGTCAGTTTTGCATGCTTACAATTCAAACTGTCTAATATATAGTTTTGATTTATCAAGCTATTATTTATATTTTGTTAAAAGAAAGTTAACACAATTCCCTATTTTCAGTTATATTTTTTGAATAATTTGATAACATATACGTTATCTTTAAAAGTACTTATTAGCTCTTATGGTTTTTATAACTATTCATTCTACAAGTAAGTAAATTATATATATACCCAATCTTCGTATTAAAGCATCATAATATTTTTCAAATTAAACAAATTATTTAAATTTTTCAAATCAGAATTTGAAAATTTAATTATATGGAAATGTGTAATTATATAAATTCAATATCTAATCGATTTCAAAGGTAAAATTAAATTCAAATTTCTTTCGATGAATATAAACTCATGTTTCGTCAATGATAATAAATAACATTTAATTCAAAATAGCATATTTAATTACTTATTAATGAAAATATTTTAAAAAATTAAAGATCTTAAAAGTATCACTTGATTATAAAATATTGAAATCTAGTTACTAAAGAAACTCAAGATGAAAAGGAGAAAACATTATAACATTACAAAACGAAAACATTTATGTCCAAACTATATTATTAAATTTCTCATCAAGTGTGACTCAAATAATCAAAATTACTACGAGATAACTTAACGGTATATAAATCAATATAAAGCAAAGAGAATGCAATTAAAAATATTTTACTTATTCTGCAGTGTAATGTAAATGACTTTAATATAACCATTTGAATTAATTATTGCAAAATTCACTAGTTCAAAATGTCAGCAAATAAATATTTTTAGAAAAAGTAGTTTTAAATGCAATCAGGTGTCATGGTTGTGAAATAGACAAATTTAAATCCTCCAAGAAGTTGATAGGATTTTACAATAAAAAAATTTAATTTCGTAGAAAATTAATCTATACATACTGCAATTTTATAAATATAAATGTCTTGTATTATTTATGTCATACGATAATACTTTATTTTACATTTATTATCAGAAAATTTAGGAATTCAAATGATCCTAGTAGTGGGATCTTTAAATAGGACATTTATTGTAACAATCAATATTTTGTTGTTATGTTTTAATTTTGCTTCAGTTTGAATGATGACAGAAAACTACAAGCCATACAAACCAATTATAAAATGATAAGATGTGATCTTTTTAAGTATGAGACTATATATAAGTTTCACTTCCAACATTTATACTATTTTAAATGTTCAATATTTTTCATCTCATTTAAGCAATATTTGTAAAAGTATAAAGTACTGTGAGATAAAATCAAAAACACTGATATGTGGACTTTTCTGTGGTCATTGAAATGCACCAGGAAGGTAGTGGAACAATTAAAGTACAGAACATGATGCTCTGGTGGGATAGTTTACAAATTTTTAAGCAGAATATTTTAGGACTTTGCTAAAAATGCAATCCTTTAATATTTACCCTCGTGAAAAACTTGTAGCTGATGAAAGGTTGCATGACATGAGATAATTATCAGATCCTTTTGATGAAATAAATTAACTCTACAGCTGACTTTATCAGATGCTGCGATTATATTGATTAAGCATTATATGATTATAATATGAATCAAAAAAGGTTGGATGGCAGAGATTTAGAAGATTCTGAAATGTTGTACAGGTGACAGCCATGGAAGATATGATAAATATGGTGTCTCTTATTAAATAGAATTATACAAAAAAAAATCCATGGATTGGACAACCAAATAGAAGCACCCAAGAGTTCTTTACCCCAGTCGCTAAAAGAGATTAAGCGACTCTGAAATGTTGTACAGATGACAGCCATGGAAGATATGATAAATATGGTGTCTCTTATTAAATAGAATTATACAAAAAAATCCATGGATTGGACAACCAAATAAAAGCATCCAAGAATTCTTTATCCCAGTCGCTAATAGAGATTAAGCGAGCATTGGCACTTGATTCAGTAAAACCTTCTGACATACACGCCATAACAATGGAATCTAAAATGTCTATCTAACCAATGCAACAAAGAAAAGCTGCTCTTCGGAAAACATCTGACAACAGATAAGTTTATTTTCATTTGTGGACGTCCTACATTGTTGCAAAGAAGGAAAATTTATTTTCAATAGTTCTCGAGACTTATATCAAAATTTCGACCAAGTAGACGCTAATGAAGAATCCCGTAAAACAAAATGATATCAACTCAAAACTCCCCTCATATTATTTTGATAAATAAGTAGTTCAAGTCATGATATCTTAACTACATAATAAATCGATAGTAATATAATTTGTATTATTTGGAATATTATGCAAAAAATACTGTAAAAGGAATCAAAATTATTATGATTTCAAAACTTCTAGTTCCGAAAAATATTTTAATTGACAAAATATATTCTATTAAACATTGTTTCATTGAAATTTTCTCCAGATCTACAAATTTTAGTCATAAATATAACTTTTAAGTGAATGCAATACCATTATATTTCATACATCGCGATTTTTACTTATTAAAAAATTAAGTATTTTTAACTCAAAAAACTCAAGCAGCTTTAGTAACAAAACATTTTTATATCTCACATTCAAATAAAGCTTTCATAATTAAAAACAGCTCTATGTTTGCTCTACTATTGATTTCACTGTAAATTAAACTGAATATTTTACTATAAATTAAATTGTAAAATGTTGTCAATACCACTTTTTTCAATAAATGACTTTTGTAGGACTTAATAAGTAAAATTTACAGTTACAGGTTTAAGTTTAAGAAGGATACTAAAAGTAAAATGCAAATGTACTTTAATTATTATGTTAAAAAGCACTTTTGGATATGTTTATCAAAAAAATTCAATTTTGCTAATTCACTTTTAAATCATTTTAATACAACTATGTCTTTTAAAATTGTGTAATAAACAATTAATTATACTATAGTCTGAAAAATCTCATACATTATTTAAAAAATATTTATTGATGAACAAAATGTAATTCTTATCTAATTTTTAGAGTTCATTTTTTTCAAATATCCAATTTATGTAGTCGAATATCCTTACGATTATGATGTTCATGAGTCGTTTCATTAAAACATGAATTTTGTCAGAGTCCTTCTGAGGATAGGTAAGATGTTTGTATTTTGAAAATACCTTTGTATAAATTTTTTTATAGATATTATAAATTTTTACCACATTTTACTGGATGTCCATACTTTAAGATCTTTTTCAGTAAAACTAATTCTTTCTAATTAAGTAAAATTTTATTCATTTTTTCATTATTTTCATGAATTGTTCAACTGTAAATGTGTTTTTAATTTATTCTATATTTTCTACGAAACATATCATCATGTTATATATATTTCAAAAATATTTCTATTTTGTTGAATGTTTCATTTACAAACTTACACTCATGTCCATAAATTAATAATAATTCAGAATCACACAGAAATTGAACTCTAAAATAAAAATTTCACATGTGCAGAGTTATCACACACATCTTGAAGAATAATAAGCAAATTCCAAGAAATAACTAGATGGCGCCAATAGTACATCATAATGATGAGAGTGTAAGAGATGGGCATATAAGAATATGGTTGAAAAAAATGAAATTGTTCACATGTGCTTTAGAAGCCTTTCAGAGCAATAACCGCATAATTATGGCACAAAAGAAATATTTGGATGATTTTTTACGTGTTAAAATTATCGTCTGTCTAGAATGTGGACGTATCTAGCTGGAAGTATCCGAGGAACTTAGAATCACCCAGAATGTCAACTCTAGGCTTTGGCAACGGTTACAAGATGATGGTAATGTGAATTAGACGTTACAACAGAAGTCGCCCCCGAGTTACAACGCCGAATGAGGACCGGTATTTGGCAGTTATTGCCAAAGGAAACAGATGGAGCACAGCATCAAAGCTGCCTCGTCAGTTCTTTTCAGCTACCAGTACTATAGTTTCAAGGCAAACCATGTATAGACGCTTAGGGCACATTGGTCTATATGCTCGTAGGCCTGTCAGATACGTTTCACTTACCGTAACTCACTATCACCTGCAGTTAGCCTGGAGTAGAGAGCAATGCATTGTGGACACCGCAAAAGTGGTCTTGTGTGATGTTTTCCGACGAGTCCAGGTTTTGCTTTTAATCTGATTCTCGCTGGACTTTCCCATGGAGAGGGTTAGGTATCCATTACCTCCAAGAGAACACCACTGAACATTACCATTAATGTGGTGCACGATTGCTAATTTCGTGAGGAATTATTCTGGATTCCAGAACTAAACTATATGTTCAGAATTTAATCATGATAGGCGACATCTATCTGGATGTCATTCTGGAACAACATGTACGTTTGTTTCAGGACACCATGGGGGCAGAATTTCTGTTTATGGATGACAACGCCCATCCTCACCATGCAAACATTGTAGACGACAGCCTTCGATCTGAGGATATCACCCGTATGGACTGGCTAGCATACTCACCGGACATGAATCCAATAGAGCATGTATGGAACATGCTTGACCGACGAATTGCAGACCATCAACCCCCTCCCTTATGTCTACCGGAACTTCGGAGACCATTACTTGATGAGTGGTGTAATATTACCCCAGATCAGATCGATAATTTGGTATTCAGCATGCCTAGGCATAGTACGGACAGAATTGCATCGTCGGGATTGCATCTTATCTATTAACCATCATACCAACAATATTATCTTGGTTTTTATTAACAGGTTCTATTTTTTGAAATTTGCTCCATGGAGTAAAAATCGCTATTTTTAATAATGATGTCAAACATATGGTATCTTTTTTGCTCTTTACCTTTTGTTTAATATATAGATGTTACAAATAAGTCACATTTGTTTTGCTTCTGTCTCTTTCTTTGCTTTAACTTGCATTATTCTTAATTTATGAACGCGAGTGTATTTTAAATTTTTAACCTTACTTTAACCAGAAGCATTTTTTTCCTTTAGGAATCTTATGCCCCTGGATTTGTATGTAATTTGTATTAAATGACTTAACATAATTTTATAATAGATTTTAAATCTATAAAAAATAAAAATATATGTATAGTTTTTTTTTTTTTTTTTTTTTTACATTATCCTTTACAAACCCATACTATCTTAACATTATAATTCTTAGTCATACTTAAAATTTTTCCTACATGGTTTTAAAATGTACTATTAATACAAAAAGTTCTCGGTATTATTATTTTCCCTTTACAAAATTTTCTAATGAAAAAATGCGTTGTAGTAAAAGTTGAGATTAAAATAAATAACGTCTACTTTAAAAGAAAAAGTTAAAATAACTTTCATTTTTTTTTTACGCAAGTTTATGTTAGCTTATAACTTTGAAGTTTAATGAACTATCTACTGTAACATGAAAGCTTTTTCAGGGAAAGGACTGGAAGACCTCTCACAAGAGAAATCATAATGTGTTGTCCAGCGATTTAAACCACTTTGGCACGTATCATGTTTACTGCAAAAATGTTTCTTATGTTATTTTAATATTTTCACATAAATCAAAACAAAATTATTTTTCCAAACTTTTTTGTATGTAAGTATTCTATAAATTTTTGTAATATGAACTTTGAAATTTGTTTACAAATATATATTGCTATCAAATTATATTCTAAAAAATATTTGACACTGAATGAAAGAATTGCTACACATTATTAAACTTAGTATTTAGTTGGAAAAGTGTGTGATGGAATAACTTTGCATATCGGTATGATACTTTTGATTTATATATTCAAATTCAGATCATATTGGTATATTACATGCGCTGTACTGATTGTAATGAAAATTTTTAATAAAAATTACATTAAGTTGCAAAAAGAAGTGTCTTTTTTATGTGATTTATTATTATATAACCCTTTTTACTTTCCAATAGGTAAAGTAATTATTCGTAAAATGTTTACACCGTAACATTCGTAAAATGTTTAAAGAAATAGTTTAATCTATCACTTTTTAATGAGAGACCAGTGTAGAGTTTTATGCTTCATATTGCAAATCTGCAATGAAATTGCATACTTATATTTTCAAATATTACAAACATCATATTTGTTGATACACACTATTTTAAAAACAATTTGTTGAATTACTATAGTTATATACATATTTTATATGTTATATGTATAAATTATAGTTATATGTTTGTTGAATTACTATAATTATAGGCGTTATTTATTTTAATGGCAATATGATCGCATAAAAATAGTTTAAGTGGATTTAAACAGAATAACAGATCCAATCTTTAAATTTTAACAGTGTAAAGAACTTAGTTTTCTTAGTTATCATTGGCATTATCTTTCAATAAGCGGTACAACCAATCAAACCAAAGCAGTTAATAGGAAAAAAGCAATTAAAAAAAAGCAAAATTAATGTACTATTTGAAATATATTATAACGAACTTTGTATATCAAAATTAGTATACTATTTGGAATTTATTATGATGAACATTGTATATCAGCTATGTCCCAGACTTTTTAGATCTAAGCACCAAATTGAGTACGCGACACAAATAAGTCTATTTGACCAATAATCTCTCATTATAAAAGAATTACATACTAGATTTCTTATTCCACGTGAGACCTATCTTGCACAGTAAAAAAGACAGGATATATATATATATATATATATATATATATATATATATATATATATATATATATATATATATATATATATATATATATATATATATATATATATATATATATATATATATATATATATATATATATATATATATATATATATATATATATATATATATATATATATATATATATATATATATATATATATATATATATATATATATATATATAAATATAACTCTAAGCTTCCAGAATGTTTCATATAAATGTAAGAGATATTTAGTGTTAGGTACCTCAAAATTTGGTTCGCTTGAAACACGTAAATTAGTTTAACTTAAATTTATATGCATTTTGCTTTTTTTTAATGTATTATAAATTTAAAATGTATAAGGAATAAAGAAGTTTAAAAATAATGCATATATAGAGATATCGTGATTATGTCAAATATAAATAGAAAAAATATATCAATCATCTGATATTACAATGTAGAAAAAAAAATGTCCTTATATACATAAGTCTAATTATTTTTAAATTTAAAGGAAACTGACGGTAAAAAATTACAAGTATTTGATTTACGGATTAAATCATATAATTTTTTAATTGAGAAGGTAAATTCTTAAAAAAATTAATATATTTTATTGGGTTTCAAAATTATTTCAGTTTAATAGCCGCATCAGAATAAATGATTTCGCAAAAAGTCTAATTTATATAAAAATAAAAGTCTCTAAAATATACACAATAGTTAAGCGAAATTGCATCACAATAACAAAATTAATTCAATTACTTGCAAAAATAACATTTAGTAGTTTCTTCAAGCCTTGAACAATCCATTAGATATAAAAAAAATTTACTATGTGCTATTTTTATAATAATAGTTATTAATTTTTTATATTAAATTTTTTATTTAATATAAAAAATTAATATACTATAATTATTTTTTATATTAAATAAAAAACTTACTAAAATAATAATTAGTATTACTATTTTAATAAGTTATTCCTTTTATCCATTTTTTATAAGTCAACAAATGATAGAAATTATTACTGGTTGCTATTTTTATTCAGAACATAAATAAAAAATGATGAACAATTTTAGACGTTCAAATTATTCCTAGAAGAAAAGTTTAAAAAATAATTTAAAAAAAATAGTCCAAAATGCTGCTCAAAATTATATCATAGTATTAAGTATAATAAAAAATAATGACATATAATTGGATTCTTATAAAATGAAGTAGGAAATACAGATAAATTTAATATATTACAAAATTCGATTACATTTTTAGGATAATTATACTAGTAATTTGCTTAATGCAATAATATCTTTTTTTATTTCTTAACTAGAAAAAAAATTTAAGAGAACAATACGCTTTCTTTTAAAAATAAGTAACTTAGATGATTATAACACAAATAGGAAAAATGTCTTAATTTATTTAACTAATGGTTATGGGTTTCACATAAGGAAGAAATCCTTAAGAGGAAATGATGTGGGAATTGTCGATTTCTCTTAACAAGAGAAGGAGTTTGATTTTACTGGATTATTACTATTATTACTGTAACTATTTGCTACTATTATTTCTTCTAAGAACTGTTTGAAAATAACAGTGAGGATAAGACATCCTAATGATAAGATTAGATTACGTATAACATTAAATGCTTCTCCAAATAACTGAGACTAATTAGATTGAACGTAGAATTAAATTCAGAATTGTTAATGAAAGTAAAACTAATTTTTCTTCAAACAAGCTGTTAAAACAAATTTTTGTATGAAAATGATAAATTTTGTGCAATTTCGTAGTGCAAGGCTAAGCTAATCTGCATATTTTCATTCAATTTTATCGATTAATAATAATAACTCAAAAGCATTTTAGAAATAAATAATATTTTAGGACAAATTTATGGGTTATATATCAAAACAAAAGAATTTTGTTAATGCTATGACGCAGTGTCATGGTGACGCAGTATACAGATTTTATCAGTATAACATGCCTTCCATACCATGATGCGTTATTTACACTGACTTTTTTTTCAATAATTTATTAAAATTATAAAATTTGATAAACAAAAAATAAAAACAGTTATTGATTATTAGGATAGCTGAGAGAGATTGATGGCCCCCAACTTGTCTAGTGGTCAGCATGCCTGACTGTATTTCGGAAGGTCCTGGTTTCGAGCGTGGATGTACTTTCTCTATCTATCCTCTCTTTGCCCATTCTTTGTATGAATGGGTTGTGTCTACCCTATAAACGGGTACTTATGCCATGTGTGTACTAAGGAAGTAGGACTCCACACCTAAATATCGTTCAGTTGAAAAAAGTGGAGCAGCGCACCCCATAATGCCACGACAACATCATCAACAACAGAAAGAGCTGCTATGATATTTTGGAAGTTAAACTTGGTCAAAATATATACAATTTTTATTTTCCAAAGTTTATTTTAATCATGCTGTACCGAACTTGAAAATCAATGATATGAAGATTTAAATAACAAAATGGTATATACTAATTTTCAAAGTGGTGCTATTATCATAGATATAATAGCTGTAGAAACCATTAGTTAATTTATTTTGTGATTACAGTATTATATAAATCATTTTAAAATTTGAGCTTTTTAAGGAAATATGTAAAACTTTCCATGCAAGTATCTAAAAAGCATGGAGTTGTTCCCTTAATCAATGAATCAAAAAACTAGTGCTCCTGATTAAAACGTAAGTACTTTACAACTCACTAGCATTTATTGCGACTTATTTGTCCAACTTTATGCATTCATAAATGCAATCAAAATAATCATATAATATTTATAATATTTTATATCAGATTTACATTTATCTCTCAAATCCCCTCCAAAGTTAAACTAATGTTTTTACAAGTAATCAACGCAAACATTATTCCTATAAATTAAAGTTCTTACATACTGTCATTTATTTTGGCAGTGCTAAAACACTGTATAATTATCGTTATTATTTTGAATTTTAATCGTATTCTTTATATTATTTATATTGAATTTAAACGTATTCTATATATTAGTTTTACCAAATTTTGAATAAATTAAATGATTCTCTTTCTGGCAAATATTCAACATTTTTAAAAGCAAAAAATATAAGCACAAAAAAGTTAATATTTTTAAAGAATTTATTTTATAAAAACAGTAATTAGAATTTTAATAATAAAAATTATAGATTGATGAAACATTTATGCGGCTAAATAAAAAATTAAACAAGTTTTAATACCTAAAAGAGAAAAACACACGTGTTCTAATAATAATAGCAAAATATATAGCTAATACATATTAGTTTTAAATGCAAATTGTGTATATAAGTATTTACGGAATTTAACTGTATTTTTTATTATAATAATAAAAATAAATATAATTCAAATTTCTTAAATGCCATTTTATGGTGATTTGCACTAGTAAGATTAGAGTTTGATAATATCTTTCCCATTAATCAAATTAGATACTAAAAAATTCAAAGTCAAAAAAGAAATAGAGATGCATTGTTTGTTATTAATCAATGAATAAATAGAAATTATACAAAAGAGCAATTTTTTTACATAAATGAAATATATTACAGTTTGTTTATACGAAAAATCAGAGCATATAATAGCCTACCAATCCATACATTACAACTGCCTACCATGAAAATTAGATTATTGATTTTATCTTAATATTATAAATAAAACTCCATAATTCTTTAAATATAGGATCTTTCAATTTAATTTGCAGCTGATATAATTTCAGAATTCCAATTATACCAAATTAAAGAGATAAATTGCTCGTTTCTAATATTTTAAGATAAATTCTATATAATGAGCATCCATCATTTCAAAGAAATGATGTTTCGTATTAACTAGGTATCTGTATTTTATAGATTTGCAACTAGCAAATTTTTTATTATTTTCAATTTTTTTATTGTCAATTCTTTTTATTTAGTCGAAAAATACATTGTTTTCTTTCTCAACAATTATTCAAGTTTTGATCTGCTGTTACTTAAACTAGTATTCTTCAGAGGGCTGTGCTAGCCTATTGGTTAGGGTATCAACTTGCCAATTGGAAGGGTGGGGTTCGATTCTCAATGCCGCCAAAGACCCACCGAGTACATGCGATATACGTGCTCGTGAAATCTGTGGTCGAAAGTCCCGTGGTTGGTCGTTCAGCTGTTACCATGGTCTGGAGCAATTTACTCCCCCTTCAGATCAATGCCAAAATTGAGGGAGTAGGTCCTCTGATGCTGCCATCTATTGGATGATTTGAAGAGCAAAAGTCGTACTTTTACCTTCATGATGCTCTGCTTGAACGAAAGACGCTCCCAATTGACTTAAACTCGCATAGCAAAAGCATAGCGAGCTTGGCTTGTCCAAGTGTCATTAGTAACAACAAGAACAGACATTTTTACTCATAAACGGACCTATTTCTTGTAAATAGACAATTCTCTGCATTATTCTGAATTACAATAGAAAATATATAATTATATTGTATATTTTAAATTTACTTGAAAGCATTAATTTTATGATATTTCCTACTAATTCATAAAAACATATTATTGATTTTTAATATTTGTATTAATTAATTTGAAGTAAGTTAAACCAATAACCACTAATAAAACAAGAAAACAATTTTTAAATTTTATAATCTGTAAAGAAATAAAATAAAGGTAATTAAAATTGCTTAATGAATATAGAATAATTTCAAGAATTTACACTTTCTTAAGAATTTAAAATTATAAAATACAGTGTTAATGATTATTTACATAAATAAAGGATAATATTATAAAAACTTAAAAAATAATACTTAACTTTAAAGTTAGAAAATAATATTAAATTGCTTTTTAACAAAACAAGTTATTATTCAAAACAGTTATATATTTTTACCAGAAAAATTATGAGTGGGGCTGACAATGAAATCAAATAAAATAATGACATGGAATTAAATCGTGACATGAACTTGAACCATGAAATAGAAATATGGACATGGGCAATGAATTAAACAATTGGAATTAAAGTTTTTATTTATGTTAGTTTATAATTCGATCTTACTGTAATATCTGGCGACTGTTTGGCGATCAACAAACCGCGCTTGGCGTGGTTTGATCTCTTTCGAGAGGTTGCCATATTTTAGAACAGTATCGGCGGAGCGAGGTCCGCGATAGGTTGTAATGTTCTGGTAGGAGCGGAAGGCTCCGAGTTAGTTTTGTGTTTTGTTTTGATATTAAATGTTTGTTTATAATTAAATAAATGTGTTGTCCAGAAAATGGTGATGGTTAATTTTCTCGGCCATTCTACACATCACAACACGCTCTCTTTTCGAGAACCAGAGCTAAGAACGAAATGGCTTACCTTGGATAATTCGACGAAAGAATAAAAACTGTTAACGGAATTCTAAAGTGAAAAAAAAATTAAAGAAAATGTTTAAAAACGTGAAAAAGGAAGACTTGATAACAGTCTTGCTGGAAATCGGAGAAGAAGCTACTTTTGATTTGAAATTAGCCGAACTGAAAAACAAACTTCTGAATAGTAAAGAATATGCCGAAGATGCTGACTTCGTAAAAGAAATTTTGATTTCTACTATAGAAAATAGGAAGAGAAAAGAAGAATTCGAACGATTACAGGTTGAAGAAGAAAGATTAAGATTAGAAAGAGAACACGAATTAGAACTAGCAAAAATTCGAGCTACGCAGAACGTAGCGAGCAATAGTCCGACGCCATTTTCAATTTCGAACACTGGAAGCGAAATCGAAATTCCACTCGACAAGCTGATCAAGGGAGTAGAAACACTGACGATACCAGTACCGAAAAGAGCAGAATCTTGGAATATATTTTTCGATTCCATAGAAAGAGCATTTAAACATAAGAAAGTTCCGGAAGAATTCAAGGCAGAAATATTATTGAAATTAATCGGAGAGAAAGCGGCAAATGTTCTCGTCTACGTTAAAGAAGACGATTTGCTGGATTATGAAAAGGTAAAAGCTTTAATTCTAAAAGAATATCAACCTACTACTCAAGCAATCCTAGAAAATTTTAGAAAAGCAAAACGTTATTCTGGAGAATCACATATTCAATTTGCCTCACAATTAACATCAACATGGGATTATTATTGTAAATCAAGTGAGGTAACTGATTTTGAAGCATTAAAAGAATTAATCATTTCTGATAAACTGTTTCAAACATTAGATGAAGAAACAGCTTCGCACATCGCCATACGTCAAGGAAATCAATGGTTGAAACCACAAGAACTAGCCAGAGAATGTGATATTTATTTTGAAGCCAGAGGAAAATCATTTGACGGAAATCGAAACGATATGAAATATCCAAAGCTTACGGATTCAACATATGTGCAAGATAAATATATACCACCACCGAAAAGAAGAGAATACACGAAGCAAAGTTTTATCCCAAAACGAAAAGAATGCTATATTTGCGGAAGTTATCAACACCTAGCAAGAGAATGCTCAGAAAAGAGAAAGGGAAATGGATATATTAAAAGGAATGAAAAGGCGTTTTCTACAACTTCGAGTAATACGAATAGAATATCGAAAGAAGATGCTGTAGTCGCTAAAGTTGACTCGACTCACATACGAACTGAATCGGAAGAAACTGTTATTCAACCGTTACAGAAAATTGAAGTCTTCATTAACTCTCTAAAAACGGAAGCTATTATAGATTCTGGAACTCAAATCTGCATAGTTCATTCATCATTAATTCCAGATTTAGAAGATCGAGAAGGAGGAAAAGTTATATTAACACCTGCATTTGGAAACCCAATTGAAGCGAAAGTTTGTCGTAAGCCTATTTACTATAAGAACTCTGAAAATAATTTATTTAACTGTGTAGATACTTTAATTGCAGTAACAGATAAATTAAATGTGCCTTGTTTAATAACTCCAGAAACATATGAATTATTAATTAATTCAACTGCCGATCTTTCAAAAGAAAACTGTTCCGACGACTGTTCTTCAGGAGACACCGGATATTCCGAAAGAGAAAATTTACTCAGTTTAGCCACAGAAACAGCTAAGGAAGAATTCCCCCCCCCCCCTTAGAATTGCCGGAGGCGAAAAACGAAGAGGAGGGAGGAAGGGAGACAGCGAGCGCCGATAGCGACCAGACAACCGTTATATCGGAAGCGCAGAAACTCCGAGTAGAACAAAAGAGTTGTCCAACCTTAAAAGAAGCTTGGAAATCTGGAGAGCAGAAAAAAGGAAATTATTTATTCATTGATGATTTGTTACACCATCAAGAAAAAATATTAGGACAGAATGTATTCCAATTAGTATTACCTCTTAATAGGAGACAAAAGGTTCTTGAATTATCACATAACTCAATCTTTGGAGCACACCTGGGAATAAAGAAAACAAAGGAAAGGATAAGATATTCTTTTTATTGGCCCAATTTATCAACAGATGTAGAATATTTTTGCAAAGCATGCAAGAACTGTCAACTGAGAAGTCCTGAGAAAAGAACTGATAAAATTCCAATAACTCCTGTCAGAAGGCCAGAACTACCTTTTGAAATTGTAAATATTGATATAATTGGCCCAATCGACCCTCCATCTGCAAGGAAACATAAGTATGTACTATGCTTAGTGGATCAACATAGCCGTTGGCCTGAAGCTATACCATTAAGAAGTTTGACAGCCAAAGCCACATGTGATGCACTCTTAGAAATATTCATGAGAACAGGTATACCTCATGTAATTTCTAGTGACAATGGGAAAAATTTCATTTCCAAATTAACTCAAGAATTTGAGAAAAGACTTGGTTCTCATCCCAGATTCTCTACTCCTGCTTATAGTGCTTCGAATGGATTAGTCGAACGATGGAATAAAGTACTTAAGCAAATGCTGCATCACATTATTCGAACTGATCCTCACAACTGGGATAAACATTTACCATATTTACTTTTTGCCTACAGAGAAGTTCCAAACTGTACTACTGGTGTTTCACCTTTCCAACTAATGTATGGAAGACAACCAAGAGGCCCTCTAGCAGTGCTGAAGTCATCATGGTCTGGAGAGATTCCCATCCCAAGTAATTTAAGTGAATCTGCTGTTGACTATCTTCAAGAATTAAAGATAAGGTTAGAGCAAGCCAACTTGATTGCAAATGACAAACAACAGAAATATACTGAATACTTTAACCGAAGGTCAGTGATGAAAAATTTTAAAATAGGAGAAAAAGTTTATTTACTTATTCCAGATTCGAACAACAAACTTTATGCCCGTTGGACAGGTCCAGGAGAGATCATAAACCATTGTCCACCTCATTCTTACAAAGTGAGATTACCAGATGGAAAGATTAAACATGTCCATTCAAATAAGATAAGAAAATTTCAAGCTAGTGTTAATGCAATTGGAGTAATATTTGAAAATGAAGAAGAATTTGGAGAAATTATAACTTTGCCAGGTAAAGAATTCCCAATCCGATTGCAAATCTTAGAAGTAGGAGAAAATCTGAATTTTGAAAATTTAAGTCCTTTACAGAGGAAGAAATTAATTTCTCTTATTTTGCAACATGAAGGATTATTTACTGGAAAATTAAAAATAGCAAAAGTAGAACCACACAAGATAAGATTGGTACCAAATTTAGAGAGAAAGAAACCATACGTCTTTAGAATCCCTGAAGCCTTGAAAGGAAAAGTTGATAAAGAAATAGAAGATTTAATGAAATCTGGACTGATAGAAGAAAGCAATGCTGAGATAGCTCACCCTGTAGTATGTGTAAGCAAGAAGGATGGAAATATTCGATTGTGTGTGGACTATAGATCTTTGAATTCTGTAACCAACCAGTGACATTTGAACATTTTTTTATTTGATGTTTTTTTTTTTCTGCAATAATTTTTTTTTTTTTTCTTGGATATATAAAAATTATTGTTATCTTGTATGTTTATTATTAGTAAAGTGGTAAGTAAAAGTAAATATTAGTAATCTGAAGCGTAATAGCAATTTAGTAAATTTAAATTTTGTAATTAAATGTTTGAAATATTTATTGTTTATTAGATAATTAATTAACATTAGAAGTATTAATGTTTCATTATTCTATGCTTATATTTCGTAGTTTTTTTTTTGTAATGTGACGAAATATGTTCATGAAAACAAATATGTTTTGTTTATATACTTTAATAATAATGTATATGTATATTATTTCTTTTGAACTTATGTTAATTTAAATTTGTGATTTTCTGTTTGCATGCATTATATGTAAACTGCTGTATACGTGTTGATCGATAATAGTCGCTTGATTCGTTTTCAGATTGATGATTAATTTGGGAATATAACATCAGTCTTGCGGGGGAGGTGTAATATCTGGCGACTGTTTGGCGATCAACAAACCGCGCTTGGCGTGGTTTGATCTCTTTCGAGAGGTTGCCATATTTTAGAACAGTATCGGCGGAGCGAGGTCCGCGATAGGTTGTAATGTTCTGGTAGGAGCGGAAGGCTCCGAGTTAGTTTTGTGTTTTGTTTTGATATTAAATGTTTGTTTATAATTAAATAAATGTTTTGTCCAGAAAATGGTGATGGTTAATTTTCTCGGCCATTCTACACATCACACTTACATACGGTTATTTCTATTTGGGAAGTAATATAAATTTGTATTTCAGAAAAACTTTTCACTAAATTTTTTTTATCAGAGGAATTACGAAGTGTCATAAAATATATAACAATTGCCTGTATTTTAACATTAAATTTTTGTAGCTTTATCTAAATAATAGTAATGAATTGAAATTATAATATTTTCATTGATATTTAAGAGTCAATAATCAAGAATATTGCAATTATATTTCTGTAAAGTATAATAGTTTAACATATTACTTTGATTAAATATAATAAAACATTTAAAACATGTTAATTTTGCATTTTATTTTAATTAGAATCAATAATTTTTAAATATTAAATTACAAAACTTTTGCTAAGATATTATTTAAATACATTTTTCTTTAGTTGTATAATTTATGCACGAGAAGGATGTAAATAATTTCTGGAAACATAAAAACCATCCCAAAACGTAATAGATTCTTTTGCAGTAAAACATTAAAACTCATATTTAATTATTTAAAAAAGAAAAACTAATTATTTAAATTTTTAAATCATAAAGTAATAATTGCAAACATAATTAAAATAAATAAATTACAAATAAGTTTTATAGAAGACATTTCTGAAGAAAAACGTTCACTTAAAAATATACATACATACATACATATATATATATATATATATATATATATATATATTTAGTTTCTAAGAGGCTTGAAAGTATTTCCTTGAGAAAAAAAACATCATTTAATTATTTAAAAATTCTTCAGGAAAAATATTTTTGTAAATTTATTATTTATCATTTTTAGTTTTCTGAGAAATGTCGAAAATAATATTTCATATTAAAAAAATATATCCTCAGAGTTCACACCTTGAGAAAAGATAATTCGTTTTTAAGCGTTATATTTTGTCCCCAATCTCATTATTGAATAAGTTGGTTCAACGAATTTTTTTCCTATTTAAGGAGTAAAACTTTAAGTTAAATAAATATATTTTTGAATCAAAACGTATTGTAAAATGCTTTTAGGGGAAAAAGTTTGGAAATATTTTAAGGAAATTTAAATGAAAAATTGTATGTTTGAATTTTTTACTGTGTGCGCGTGTGTGCTTATTGCTCACTACATACAAATCTCTATCATTACTATTTCTTTTAGACTTCGAGGAACTTTTTGAGACTGAAAATATTCATTTATAAGAAAAAAAATTTTTTTTTTGCGAGTACCTATATTTTTAGCGTTTCTAAAATATCATACATCGATTGTGGGAGCCCAATAATTGGGAGATCTTTTTTACAAATACCATTTTATCGTTTTTGAGCATTTATATTTTACAAAATGAGGTAAAATTACAATAAAAAAATATATTTTCCCAAAATACGCCATTAACTTAAAACAATTCATAGTGACTGAAATGAACTATAATCTAATTTAAATGATTACAATTTTAAATGAATACTTAGTTTCTTTGAAGATTTAGATTAAATATCTAGGAAAATGTATTAAATGAATATTCAGATTTTTTAATGAATAAAACAATTTATTCAATTCTTGAAAAAATCTGTATTCCTTTAAATTTGTAGAATTTGTTTTTCGTGAATTACAATCGATAAAAGCGATTGAATTAAAATAATCTTGCATTTCGAACGCAAATAAAAATTATTGAAGTTTACTTAAGTATTGGTGTGTGAGTATTTATTACGAATACATAATAAAATTAATAATGAATATTTTAATAATATATAAACATAGAACACTGAATTTTATACGGAAAAATGCAAAATGTATACAGAACATAAGTTAAAAAAATTATTTAATTTTCTTCTGAAAGTAAGAAGATATAACAAGGTTATCACTGTTTATTGTGTATTCACTTAAATTGGTAATATTCTGTAATTCAAGTGAATACATATGTAATTAAGTGAAACTCCATGCATTCTTCAAGTGTTTTCATGTGTATTTTTAAATAATGTGCAAAGTATTTTCTGCAAATCTTTTAGAAATAAATTAAATAAATATTCTTAACAAAATAGAGAAATAATTCTTTTATTGAAATAGATATAAATAGAAATTGAAATAGTTTAATTTTTGAGTAAAAACATTTTTCTTTTGCTCCAACTTATAAAAGAAATATATTTCATTTCTTTAAATATCTTTAATCACACTGATTTTTTAAATTAATTTAAAAGAAAATATAATTAAGAAATAGAAAAATCTAAAGATTAAAAAAAAATACCAAATATCTTCATTATAAAGGGGCTGTCAAAAAACAATAGAAAACTAATATAAACAAGAAGTTTATTGCATCTTATATGGTGTGGGGGAACTTTGGCAGTTAAGCTCAATTGAATCAGCCTAGAAATTGACTTGAAAGTTTTGCATGAGAATAAATGTGATGTTGTACAAGGCTAATACAGGAACTGTTCCAACTCCTTGGAAGATGCAACAGGAGTATAATGGGTTTCACTCTTTCTTTCAAAGCCGATCGCAAAGGTTTTATAATACTTAGCTTCGGTGTTTGGACAAGCAAAGAAAGGTGTGCAACTGAATCCTTATGTTCCTAAAATTAGAAGTAACAGTTTGATTAAAATTATTCGGTAAAATTTTATTCGGATTACAGTTCCATTAAATTATTATTAAAGCTTGTTAGGAGTTTTCATCTTGATAGGTACAATGTCCAGACGGAAACAGCGTTTACGCCATGTGCTAGTGAGTCAGTACTGGAGATCTTTCCATGCAAAATGACAATTAGACCTATGGTAAAACATGAGATGAGATGAGACCCCAAATCATTATGGAATCACGTTCATGCTTGACACTAAGAAAGAGACGGTGTAAGTTTTAGCCTCCTGAGAAGAAATTTCAACACATAAGTGCGTCTCATGGTAGGCAATAATTCGATAAGCAAAATATAATTCTAATAATCCGTAATCCAGGTTTAAGATGACTATATAAGCTATTTCAAAATCACATCTGCACAAAGTGTTTTATAATTGTAGCTTTTCCACAAATATTTTGTTATCTAGCAATGCCTTCAAACTGTGTGAACTCATACAAGGTTCTGTAGATATTCATTCACCTAAGCAGTAACTTTTGGCACTGAGGACATCTATCTAATCGTCACAATCTTCCCTCTCTTGTCTCTCACAATGAATTTGGTTTTTCCTTCTACATTTCTTCTAAAGTTGGTTTTCCTTCTACATTCTATTTTGTAAAAGTTGGTTTACCATGAATGTTATATGTTTTCATGATTTTAGACATGTTGTCGATAGATACTCGAAACAGAGATGTCACTGTGGCTACCAATAACTACCCCTATAGCTAGCAATGACTACCACTATGGCCACCAATGACTATCCCTGTAGCTAGCAACGACTACCACTATGGCCACCAATGACTACCCCTGTAGCTAGCAACGACTACCACTATGGCCACCAATGACTACCCCTGTAGCTAGCAACGACTACCACTGTGGCCACCAATGACTACCCCTGTAGCTAGCAACGACTACCACTGTTTGACCAATGACTACCCCTGTAGCTAGCAACGACTACCACTATGGCCACCAATGACTACCCCTGTAGCTAGCAACGACTACCACTATGGCAACCAATGATAACCGCTGTGGCTACCAAGTAAATAGGTTCTTACTATCTACGTTCTTTGGAACTCTAAAAGGTCACTTATTTCAGCTTCATTCGAAAGAAAAAATAAAAAGTGATGCAAGATATTTGCTCTTAAAACGAAAACGAATACAGTAATGAATGCAACAACAATATAAACAAAACTAAAAATAATGTAAACAGTAAATGTTAATCTAAAATATCGCATATTAATCTAAAATCCATAAATTTTAACGAAGCATTTCTCCATTATTTTAGACATTGCCTGTATATCAAAATTTGAAAAATCGTGTACGCTTAAAAAAAAAGCATTTTTTTTTTTTTTTTTAAGGAAATGTTATAAAGTACACTGGTTTCGTGATTTAATACACATGGAAACAATTTAAATTATTTAAACCATGTTTATAGGAAAATATATGCCTTAATATGCTTATAAAGCATGTTTAGGTGGAAATAATTTCCTTAATAGCATATGCGGATAAATCAAGAAATTACTAGAAGTTTAAAACAAAGTTTTATAGCACTACAGGTAGATCTAGAATTTGTAGATGTAGATAGACATTACATAAAATTACAGCATACTGATAATCTCTTATTGACCTTTTTTGTTGAACTAGTTGTAAATAGTATCTCTGTAAACAGCAATTGCACGTCTTAAGAGTACATATCTTAATTTCAATTAAGATGATTTATCTTAATATGTGCAACTTTCCATGATAGATATAAATTAATTTAATGGAAATTAAATTAATTTATATCTATCATGGAAATTTTTATCATGACGAATTGAATTAAGTTTTACTGCTTTTTATCATCAAATTAAACTACTTATATTTAAAGTGAGAATTAATTAACTATAGGAATAATAACGTTGCATAATTGAAAGTTTACTTAACAGATTTCAAATATAATGAAGTAAAATAATTTCATTATCTCTAACATTTGCTGGAGTATTTTGAAAGCTTTAAGTTCATTCAATATTTAATTATAACGTAATACATTTAAACTTGGAAAAGAGTCTTACAAAATTTTCTAATTGCATTTGCAATTAAAATTTACATTATTAATTTGCTCACAATTCCTAAATGAATTTTTGACAATTGAAGTAACGTTAATAAATTTTAATTTAATTAAAAGTCATTTAAAGAGAACTTAGTATGAATAAAGAATCGTTTGGAAAGAGAAAAATGCTTCTTTTGACATCTTCTAATTTAATGATTATTCTTTTAAAGGATAATAAAACAACTTAAGTAGATACTTTTTCTTTTTTCTTTATTTTTATTATGGGTTTTTTATTATCAATTGATATAGAGAAAAATATCAAAGTAATATTCTATATATAGTTATAAAAATTACTAGACAATATTTGTTTAAAACTTAATGATGCATCATTTTCAAAAAAATCCAGATTTGAACTTTCAAAGACCACAAAATCAAAATACTCACTAATAAAACAAAGTAAGCATCGGAAAGCCATAAAATTTAAATTCAGTTAGTTTTTTAATTAATTCAGAAGCATAATAATTATTTTAAAATTATAAATATGATAAAATTATAACATATATAAATATGATAAATTCTCAAAATGTCAAGGCATACAAGATATTTTAGAAAAAAATATCTTCTGATAATGATTATGAATTACACTTATTTGAATAAAATGATATAAAAGTAATAAAAGTATACAAAAAATTGTACAGAAATTATTTTAAAACCTACGAATTAAATAAAATCAGGTTAAGTACCTTCAAAATTGCAGTAAATTGCTAAAATATTATAAAAAAATATATATATATATATATATATATATATATATATATATATATATATATATATATATATATATATATATATATATATATATTCTTTAATTCAAATTATGTATATTATTTAAAATTTTAAAATTTTGGAAAAATATATACTTTTAAAACTAAATGAAACATGATAAATATATTCCAATAAATATTTATTCTTTTGAAAATGATGCGAATAGTTCAAAAATAATTTTGTTCTATAATTTCAAAATAAAAATTTGTTTTATTTTGCAAATGTTTAGTTAATCTCAATTTAAAATCTTGCTTAGTTTTTATCTCATGATGTTCTACTCTGACAAAGATGGTTGTTCTAATTACGAATTCCTGAGTATCTAAGAACTCAAGATATCAAGTATTTCCTTAAAATTTGATAACTGTTTATATGTAGCATAATATTTTGCCCAACATTATTTTTTTATAAATTTCTTCCTGGTTTAGCAATTTTAATATCTAGAAACATAAACATTAATATTTTCATGTATGTCAATATGTAAAGAGGCTAATTCGAATCTACTAGCTTGGTGAGTAATATTTATGAAAAACGTTTTTAAGTGCATCATATTTTCAAAGTTTTTTTTTTTTTGTATATGCCAGCAAACCTGGCTTTAATTAGTGCGTGGCTCCACTTTTCCAATTGAGCCCTATTTAGATGTGGAGTCCGACTTCCTCAGTGCACTCATGCCATAGGTACCTGTTTATAAGGTAGGCATCCATTCACAACCCATTCATACAAGGAAAGGACAGGATTGATAGAGAGGGAAAGTACATCCATGCCCAAACTGGAATTCAAACCCAGGACTTCCCTATCCGCAGTCAGGCACGCTGACCACTAGACTAATTGAGCGACATATTTTTAAATTAAAAATATTTTATCACATAAATATTTCTTACATATCACAAATATTATTTTGTAATAATTTTTAAACTTATGAACTGAAATACATTGGAATGATAAAATAAGATTTCACAATAATTATAACTAAATAAAAACAAAAAATTCAATCTAAATTTAAATAATAAGTAAAAACGTTAAATAAATAATCCCATGTATGCACATATATAAAAAAAAACCAAGCATATCTATAGAAAGAGTTTGGTATCACACTGTAGTTGTATGAACGAAGCGCAAACATTGTATAATACCGTTATATGGGGTATGAAAATAATTTCACCATGCTTCATGAGAAATATTACAATATATGAATAATTTGCCTATATTAAAGGCAAACGTAATGACATAAAATTAAATCTATTTCGAGACATTAAAATATGGAAACCATCTGTTTCAAATATCTCAAAATCTTGTTGGAACTAATACCGAGTGTACTTTAAATTCTAATTCATTTAAGAAAATTATCTGGTAACTAGGACTGAGAGAGGGTGCTTCATAAGTCAATGCGAATGATAAATATTATTTGACAGTGAAGTTTGTTGTAATTATCTCTCGGTTCCAGCATTTTCCTGTCTTTTAAATCAATTATAAAGGATAAACATAGATTTACTTGTAATTGAGTCAAATTGTAATTACATTAACTTGATGTAAATCACATATTTGTAAAATATAATTACAGAATGTGTTTATCACTGAATTTAAGAGAAACCCGTGTACACAGATGATGATTTGGTAATGAATTTTAACTATTTTAACTTTTAATAGATATGTTACATAAATAAATATCTAGGGAATCATCAATTTAATAATTGAAGTATACACACATATATTTAAAATACAATTAATTTGAATTTTAGTCAGTAATATATATTTAAGTTTAATATAACATTAATGTATTTACATAGACAGCAATTTAATCATTTATAACTGTGAAGTTAGTTAAATTAATTGAAGTTTCTTAGGAAATTTAAATTAATTCCTGTTTTATTCTGATAATCAGCGAAAGTTAAAAACGAAATTTTATGGAAAATTGAAATACAGACTTTCAAATGAGAAAGAGAGAGAATAAATTTTAAATAATATTTCATTTTTCAACAAAATATTAATGATGCTACTTTTAAAAAGTCTTAATAAAATATTTCGACCTTTGAAATTTTCGACACTACAATCCCAGAGGGTCAAGCAAAAAATTTGAATAGAAGCTTATGTAAGTGGTGTGAAAGTATTACTCGTATTCACGTTGAATTAAAAATCATTTGTATTCTTTATTGCAAAAATTGCATAAGGATTTTCTTTAAAAATATGATGTGAGAAGCAAAACATTTTACAACTATATTTTTTAAAACAATTTAAAATTTTTTTCGAAAATATTTTAAAATATATTTTAAAGGACATCTTTAATACATTTTTATAAATAAATACTTGTATAAAATATTTTATATAAAATATATTTCTATATTTAAATAAAAATGAATATGCATTTACAGTGTAAAATTTGTCGGATTAAAATTCTTTTATAAAATATTCCTCGGGAAAATTTTTATATAACTGAAAATGTTTATATGGCTTTATAATAAAGCTGTCATTTACATAATTTTTTCACACAATATGTTCCTAAGAAACAAATATATGAAATACTATATTGAATGTCTTAACATTTTTTGAATAATAGTAGAATTATTTTTGTATTGAGGAACAGTGTAAAGTATTTATTTTTAATTCTGAAATTCAAGAAAAAGATGTTAAGAAACAAACTTCCGTTTTTTTAATGAATAAAATTTGTAAATTTGAGAGCTATATTGCCTATCAACTAAATCAAAATATAGAATTGGAGGGATTAAAAAACTTAATTTTTTATATTACTTAAAAAAATACAATTAATATTTCTCGTGACACTTTAAATATACATTTCATAATGAATATTGATCTTCGTTATAGAACTTTGGAGGGATTAAAAAACTTAATTTTTTATATTACTTAAAAAAAATACAATTAATATTTCTCGTGACACTTTAAATATACATTTCATAATAAATATTGATCTTCGTTATAGAACTTTGTTTTACATGAAAGAATAATATTTTGAGTAACTATTACATGGTAAACGAAGTATTTAAAATTATTTTTTACGCATTTTTAAAAATTTTATTTAATGCTATTATTTAATAAGGTTTTTTACAAAATATAATTTTATCCAATTTTAAATCATGAAATATAGCAGCAGTTTTAGAATAATAAAATACAATCATTATGCGTATTATTTTATGTGTTGCTTGAAACGAGAATTAATATTTTATATTATTTTATCCAAGATATTATTTTTCATAATAAATACATAAACTAAGACTGCAAACCATTATATATATTAACTATATTAGTTATTCTTATTTATTGAAATAGCATTTTATATAGATCAGTTTTCTTTATCATTTCTTTGTTAATTATAATAATTCATTACTTTATTCTTAATAATAGCTTTTAAAATATATGAAACTCTTTGCATTAAAATCATTGTTTTTAGTTGTGTAACATTAATTTAATAAATTGCTATCAAAGTTATTTATTTTTAAACACTCACACAATTCCTGTTTTCCAGTTCTTTATGCTAGTTAAATTTAGATATTTTTCAAAATATCTTGCAATAAATATTTGGAAATTTTACATATCTTTTGTTCCAACTTTGTAAAACATTAGTGTAAAAAATTTAAGCAACATTGTAAATTTGAAATAGATAGCCATAAAATTCCTGGAAAAAGGTACTTGTGATCAGTACAATAAATATGCAATTTACTAGAAAGATCATAGGTATGCAATTGTTAAAAACAAAATATCACACGTGACTTTAGAATGCGCAGAATGCGTGAACGTATGAACGTTCGGCGCATGTAGCTCATGATTACGATACAGATACAAGAATGGAGAAAGGCTCAATTACATAAATTTACTGCAAGTAAAAGTGAGTTCTATCATGAAATATAGCAAATAGAAATCACCTAAATTATTTGTCACGGGAAAGCTGTAGGAGGGATACAGTATGTAGTTGAATAGTTCTAAATCAAAAAAAAATTGCCGTTCACCTGTAAATCCTTTAAAAAAATAATTGCTTTGTTAGAAAAATTATATATAACTGTCCCTGGAAAACAACTACTTTGGAGTGCCGATACATCGTCAAGCAGAAGAAAAGTGTCCGAAAACAGCCAGTAAGCTCCATTCCTCAGGAATTATGTTTTGCAACGTGACAACAAGTGTCGAAGATTTACTGTATCCTGGCGCCTTCTTAAAATTTTATTTGTCCAGTGTCCTGAAAGTTGTTTGATCATAAACACTGCTACTTTGAGCAATGCAAGAAGCAATTCTCTAAATAGTTTCCATTTTTTAATTCGTAATCCCATCAACGGAGTTTTGTTATCTTTAGCAATGGTTTCAGTGCCACGAACGAATCTCAAAGCTAGTTGATTTAGAAAAAGAGTGAGCCATGGTTTCATTCCTGTAACATCATGGAAAAAGACCGTGGCAATGGTCCTGGAGTTATCCCCTGAGGAGCCATTCTGCTAAATAAGCTGTTTGAGTTTCATCTTATCATTTCAACAGAGATTTTGTAATTGAAGGTTGCAATTGAAGGAAAGGAGATGATCCTTCTCCCTGAACTATCGGCAGTGAAATCGGAGTAACCTTCATTTTTATTAATGTCAATGTACAGTGATAGAGACTGACAATGTACAATGATAGAGATGACAATGTACAATGATAGAGATGACAATGTACAATGATAGAGATGACAATGTACAATGATAGAGATGACAATGTACAATGATAGAGATGACAATGTACAATGATAGAGATGACAATGTACAATGATAGAGATGACAGTGTACAATGATAGAGATGACAATGTACAATGATAGAGATGACAATGTACAATGATAGAGATGACAATGTACAATGATAGAGATGACAATGTACAATGATAGAGATGACAATGTACAATGATAGAGATGACAATGTACAGTCTGTTTAACAGCAATTGGAAATTCAAGATATCACTGGAATGGGTTTACCAGAGGATTCCCCTGTTTCAAACCCCATAGTACATGCGTTGGATGCATTGGGGAAACGTCTTGCGACCCGATTACATCTGTCGTGTAGCACCCGATTACTGAAACCTCTAATTGAAAAGATGGCCTTTTTATTTCAAGAAATGCTTGACATTCTGTTACTGATTATGTGAATAGACTGTACCAAAAACCATTTCAGTAAAGGAGGCAATATCCTATGGTAAAGAACACAGGCTTGTTCTTCCACGTGAACAATCATGTGTAATGATACTATATGTTCAATAAAGCATTTTTTTATTCGCTTGATTCTGCACAGTATGCATTGTTTCCGTTTTTGTGTAATTATGCTTTCATCATCGTTTGAGTACAAAATGTTGAGTCTCATTTTGGAATTTCATGTCTTTTAAATACTTTCTAGTAAAGTTAGGCTGAAAAACACCTGCTGCATAAATTTTCCATGCCAGTGTATTTTGACAACACTTTTCTTATTTTCATTTAATGATCTTAGCCTTATTTTAAACATACTTTTTTTCATTTTGACTATTCATATTTGTATATTGAATATTTTAATACAATATTTAATCTTTATATTTCTTTCTTGCTATTTTACTCATTATCTAATTTAAATTAATTTAAAGCTTATTTTAATAATTTCGTAAGTAAAATTACCGAAAGGTGAATATATCTAGAGTATTTACACAATAATGATTTTATTATTTTTACAAGATAATATTATCAATATTTTTTCCACTTTTATGTAAATTGTGTTTATGTTGATTGCTTATTATTAAGAAAAATTGTTTTTTCATCACTTCGTGTTCATATTTATTTACCTTTGAAAACAATAATGTTAGCATCAATTTTTAAGGAATCTGAGGTAATATTTTTATAGTTACGTAAAAAGCAAGATTCATAAAAAGAATGTTTTGTACACTTTATTGAAATAGTTATCAATTGCAATCTGAATTGTAATTGTAAATCGTGATATGGAATTTTCAATTGTTTAATACATTTTTTATACAGTTTATAGTAAAATAATCCCTGTAAACTTTTAAAATTCCCTTTGATATTTAATTAATAGTTGCTTAAAATAAAGATTCCTCTCTCTTTGTACATATTATATTTATTTGATCAATATATTATAAATCAAATTTAAAAGGAAAATGTTACGTGACTAAATCGATATATTAAGAACTTTAATTTTCTCTCTCAATTTATCTATATTTTTAAACTAAAGGGCAGTTGAGAACTTATATGTTGTTTCGGATTATAATAGAAATAAAAAATATTATTTTTAAGATACTATAAATTACTATTCAATTATAATAAAATTATGTGCTATTTTCATAAGATTTTATTAATATTGTTGTATAAAATAGTTAGAGTATATTGTTGGTTTAAGTTTGTTGGTTAAGGTTTAAGTACATATTTTAATTTGTTAGATTGGATAATTTAGTTGCTACGAAAAAACTATTAGTAATAGATAATTACTAATATATTCCTATTAAAAAAAACTTATTATAACTTAATGCAGTTAATCCAATGGATTTGTCAGTATGATTGAAATTAAAGGCTTCATTCCATAAACTGACTATTACAGATAAGAACAACTTTATGTGGTAACAGTTTATCTGTAAAGAGTTAACTGTGCAAAAATATTGTTACAATACAATATTTATTCCTATAACATTTACTTGTATTTCATAATGACTTGCCATGAAGGAGATCTGAGGAAAATATTAGAAAATTGCCTAACTATGCCTAATAACAGTTTTAACTGTTTTTTAATGTCTAATAACTGTTTGTGATTATTTACAAAGGATTTATCCGATTCATACATGATATCTTTAGAACTTAAATATGGAAATTAAAAATTAGTTTGCCGTTTACAGTCATAAAACAGTAAAATAAAGTTATTAAGTTTTTCTTTACGAACAAAATAGAATATAAGATATTTTATGTCTTGTATTAAAAAATTACAATGCCGACTACTGTAAAATAGGAATTTAAGAATAAAGAAATTTTCAATTTATAGTGAAACTTTTTTTCTAAATTTTAGAAATACTATTTAGTACTGAGACTGCTTCTAACATATATTAATTTATATTATTTTGAATGCGTAAATTATTTTATTTTATTTTATTTATACTTTATTACTTTTGTGAAAACACATGTCCTTTTATGTTAAAGCTCTGTCATACATTTCTTTTATTTAGGAAACATAGCCACCCACCCTGTTTAATGGTCAGAGTGCCTGATTACGGATAAATAGATCCTGGGATCGAATTCCAGTTCGGGCATGGATGTACTTTCTCTCTGTGTCTATCCTATCTTTGTCCTTTCTTTGTATGAATGGTTGCCGACCCTATAAACGGGTACCTATGGTTTATGTGTATTGAGAAAATCGGACTTCACACCAAAATATGGCTCAGTTGGAAAAGTGCGGCAGCGCACCCCATAATACCGGCTGCCACACAACAATAACATTTAAGAAACATTAATGTAAAAAAGGCAAATATCAATAAAGAAATCTTAACATCCTTAATTTTTATAGCTAGAACTTTTATAAAGAATATTCTCTCGTTTATGAGAATTTAAATTAAGCTTTCACAAATATTTAGTGCAGTTAATAGAAAAAATTGTGTTTCATGCATCAGAAATTATTTTCAATTAAATTAGCTTTATTTATGGCTATTTACGTGATAGAGTTTTTAAATTGATACTTTAATCCAAAAACCAATTCAATGAAGCCTTTAAAGAGATTTTGCAATCAATATTTTTTTTTTCACACTTTATAAATTTACTGCACAAAAGAAAGTTTTTCCTTTTTTCGAAAATAAAATGTTTCAAATACTTTCTATTGAAAAATTTCTCTCACTTCAAGGAAAATAAATAGTAACTAAATCTTCATTTTCCTCCTAGAATGCTTAGAACTGTTTCTTTATTGAAAACACATTTGGAATCTACGTGCTTTTCACTATAACAAATAGCTTTGAATCTGCGCAAAACATCCCTAGGTTGTAGGTTAAAATTGAAGTGAAGAAATAACACATATTTTGTCAGATTCAGCAGCATTAAGTCAACAACTTTTCTGTATTGAGACATTTTTATGACATGCTAAGAAACATAATGCATTTCTTATTGGTATTGACATCAAACTAAAAAAATTATAACAAAAAGTATTTTGAAATAATGCGTTAAATTCATGCTCTTAAATTTTAAAAGACAATAAATAAATTTTATGATTTTTAAGAAACGAATAAATATATGTATATAGTGATTTCCTGTTTCGCATGCTTCATGATATAATAGGAGATCTAATGTAATACATTTAGTAAATTCCACATTTGAACTGATTTTTAGTAAATATTATTACACACACAATTTGGCAATAATAATTATATTTCATAAGTCATATTCCTGCAGGTTCTTTCATATTTAAACAGCTTTGCTATGTTTCATTCAGAATAGTTATCAAACAAAATAAATAATGATAAAAACAAGACATTTTTAAAGTCAATTTTATCCAAAAATAAAAAAAAACTTTAGGTAGAGCTGTAATGAAATATTTTTGCAAAAAGATATAAGAGTTTCAATAATTTTGTAACACATAATTCTTATTTATTTATTCTCTTATTTTTTTCGAAAAATTGTATCAATAATTTTAATAAAATTTATCATTTTCAGATCCAAACAGATAGTAAGTGGAAAATATGTTTCTATTTTTATTCAAAAAAATACTTAGTAATAATAATACTTAGTAATAATAAAAGTTATAGGATTTTAGCTATCAAATAGAAATTCCTTGAAAAAAATATTGGCTATATATTTCTTGCTTAGTTGAAAAATATGATTTTTGCCCGTAATCTTTGAAGTATTCAATCATTGTTTAAGAAAGACACTTTGCTTGTTACTGTTCTTATTAACGTTTTCTTTTAGTCAATGCAGATATTTATAGAATCAATAGGGTTCTAATGGTGAAAATATTTTTCCACAATTCTTAATTATGTAAATTAAATTCATAAGCTTCGCCTAGTTTATAATATTAAATTTAAATTAGAAAATTAAATAGCTTAGATAAAAATTATTGTTGTGATTTTAAAATAGTCTAAATAATCTTAATAATCGGAAGGTAGTTTGTCACATTTTTTATACTTAATACGTCTTATTTTTAGGATAAAGTATTACATTTAATCAATTTTTATAATATTCTGTATTTTATAAAATTTTACACTTGTAAATTAAATATTATTTTCAAATTATATTAATAAGACGATATATGTGCATCACTCGAATTGGCTTTCAAATGTCTAATACGTCATTTCTAAGACAATATATTATTTTTATTTATAAATTTGAAAGAATTAAGTTAATTTTAACCTAGCATAAATTTCAAATATGAATAAAGAAGTAAATATTGCAAAATAATGTTTTGATTAATTAATATTACATAAAGGTTATAATATATTAAGCAAATAATTAAATAAAGTGAATATTAAAAATATGGTAAACATTTCTGATATAATTGTTAAAAATGTTATATTTAAGAAATCAGTTAACCGTAACTCTCACCATTAATTTCATTTCATTACTGGAAGGGAATGATCAAAATCTTAATTTGTTTGCGTTTAAAAGACAATGTCATCTATCATGAAACTTCTACTTAGCTTACAATTTTATTAGATACTATTATTGTTTAAATATCCTTTAATATTTAAATAAAATAGTTCTAATTAATTTAATTTATAACTATATAACTACTTCTTGTAATATATGTAATATTAAAATCTTAATAATCAACAGAAAACAGATTTCCTTACTATAAATCCTCATTAAGTATTTTTATTTTTATTTTATATTCCCTAAAGCATATTTTTGTTGTTTGCATTGAATTATTTTTTCTGGTTTCCTAATATTTATTGAATTGGTAATATTATTTATTCACTCATTGAAAACTCTGTACATAATATTCTATAAAATAAAACACATATTAAAATATCGTCCAGAGTTTTCGAGGTATTTTGCTGTATTCTAACTTTTTCTCCTTGATTTTCTGTTAATAAACGAAACTATATTATTTCAATTCAAGTGAATAAATGCTTTAATGCTTTATAATTTTTATTATTCAGTTGAAAATTTCAAATTTAAACATTTATGCTATGAATAATTTAAAAATTATTGGAATTAAAAGTGAGTCGAATATAGAAAAAACATTTTCCTTATTAAAATATTTTTAAAACTCCATTAGTTTTTCAAGTTAATTCAAATGCAAGAATTAAATTCATGTGTCAAAGTGCAATTGAAGATTTTGAATACTACAAGAACTTCGATTTTTTGTTTCGTTTAACTAGCAAAATAGATTTTAAATACTGCATCTTTCATTTCAGCATAGTATATTTTGAAAATCTATTTATTGGTATGTTGGGAATCTATATGATGAAAGTTTGAATTTTTATACAAGGCGTCTCAAAATGACCGCATAAACTCTGCACAGCTAGATTCCTCGTTGGGAGTAGATAAAAACTGCCCAAAGAAGCGTTCCTGTACGATCCATAGTTTACGAGAAAAATACAAAAAACAAAGTATGACGTCACTGCCGGTGCAAGAGAAAAATTACTTTATTGGACATATCAACAACAGTATTTTCATATCTTTCCAGGCGATAATGTTTAAAACGTTCAACGCGCATATCGCGTCATTAATCCACGAGCCATGGAATGACATTAAGCCACCGGAGAACTGGTATTTAAAAGGCTGCATCTTGCAGCTACCGGTACCAGTTTTTCGAATTTTTTTCATAAACTATTGATCATACCAGAACACTTCTTAGAGCAGCTGTTATGTACTTTTAAAACAAGGAATCCAGCTGTGCAGAGTTTATGCTGTCGTTTTGGGACGCCCAGTATAAAAATTCAAACTTTCATCTTATAGATTCCCAACATACCAATAAATAGATTTTCAAAATATATCATGCTGAAATTAAAGATGCAATATTTAAAATCGTTGCGTTTTATATCCTTAATCTTCATTTCCCTTAGTTCTGTTAGAGGTCTCACCGTGGTGAAAGAGTATTCCTGGGAAGAGTGGGTGAAGTACGTCCGGAGTTTTTACTCCTGGTAGGGTTACTCCAGGCGTGAAGGCCACTCCATAATTCACAGCTAACGCTAACAGGTATGGAGCCAAGACAGTCTTCTTCCTCACGGTACTCCAGTCTTCGGACTACAGAAGCTGCACTTTTCTCCTTATATCCTGAATTGTATGAATATACTATGGGGCGAAATCTACACTTCTCCTCGCCTTGTCATCGATTTCCTCTCCGTCAATGGATTCCTAGATTTCGTCTAACTCCGTCAGACCCTTGGAGTGGAAAAAACAGTACTCAATCTTTTAAGATGCTCAAGATATTACCTCAAAATAAACCACCTCAATTTGTTTTGGTATATACATGAAAGACAATACCATACCAAAACATTTTCTTAGATGCACCTAATAATATAAAATTAAGAACTAAACCAATAATATAAAAATATAAAAAAGGAAGAAATAATATAAAAAAAGGAAGAACTAAATTTTGCTGGATAAATTCATAGACAAAAATTTACTTGGTAAAAAACATTAAAAATCGGAAGAGCTCATCTATTAATCGATCTGACTGGAGGCTTCTAACTATAAACCTCCACCCATCAAAACTGAAAATCCATTAAATTTGACTATTGGTCAATTTGATTGGAAATTTTCAACTCAAAAGTCTTTGATCTTTTTCGAGCTATTAAGCAATGGTACATTATGATAAAAATATTTACAATATTCAGTCACATATATAAAATATGTATTATTACTATGATACATATCATATATATATATATATATATAATAATAGATAAAGGATTATAAATATTATATTATAATCATTTATCTATTTATTAAAGTGACAATTAAATCGACATAAATTCTGAATTTCAAAATTATTGTTAAAATATCTAAATACAATTTGCAGGATGCATGAAAAAAAATAGTAAATGTCACATTTCTGCGAAAAATTCTGATATGAACTTTAAACTTGAAAAGTATGATAATTTTATTTAAAATTTAAAAAAAAATTTTAATTTATTAACATTAAAATTCTGCGTGTTATAAAATATGTAAAATAGAAAGATTTTTTAGCATTTCTTATTAAGTAAAAAGTAAAAAAATTTCATATAAGTAATACAAGTAAAATGAAAATAACAATAAAACAATATAATAATAAAAATAAGTAATATATAATGTAAGTAAAACAAATTCAATGGTGATGAATTATATGTGCGTGTAAATTAATGATATTTAACAAATTGAATAAATTTGGTGTTCTGTTGATTAAATGTAAATAATAAATAAATTGTTCATTTTCCCTCACTTTATGATGTTTAAGGAAGTTTTTAAATAAGTAATTTTGGCTAAAAGAATAATATTTTTTTTATTAATTTAGTTACAATTTTGCCCTATATTCTACAACATTTAGAGTTATGCAATATTATACTAAAAAATATGATTCGGTACTTTTCATTTTGCAGTTTTATAATATCTTGACACTTTTTCCAAGTTTTTCACATGAAATCTACAAAAGCAAAACTTGATTGTTAAAAGTAAAATTTATATATAAGCAAACATAATTAAACAAGTTTTTAAGAGCTATATCATCAATAATTCTTAAGAAAGAGATAAAGGGTTTTTAAATAGCTCTTACGCCATGTTAAAATTTGATGAGAAACACTTTTAATGTCAACAGAAATTCTTATTTCCATTTTTCTGCACAGATTACAATTTTGAAAAATATGACACAAGCATCTCTTAATCATTATGATTTTAGTAATTTTATAAAGATGCGTTCAATATTTCTTATATATATATATATATATATATATATATATATATATATATATATATATATATATATATATATATATATATATATATATATATATATATATATATATATAAATAAATTTAATGAAATACATTGATAATTAAATTTCCATTAGATGAGGAATTAATTTATGTTAATCAATGAATGCATTTAATTACGGCTTTTAAAATAGTTCAATGAAACTTCTAAAGAAAGAAAAATCGTTATGAGGTCGTAAAATTAATTTTATGGATTTAAAAATTATTCTTTATTAAAATAGTAACTTTTATAATTATTCTCTTGAATATTAATTTTTAGTGTTTCACTAAATAATGGCGTTGTGGTCTTATATCAAAAGTCGGAGAGGAGGTAATTGTTGTTCTATGAAGTAATTACATTAAGTGCTTATGTGAAGAAGCTCTCATAATTTATTTGACGACATGTAATGAGTTTTAACAACTTTAATATTTCCTTGCCTTTTGAATTTATAGAAGAAAACTTCTTAGAAAAGATTTAAATTAATGAGGACATAATTAAATTATCCTTAAAGAAGTAGGGTTAGAAATATGTTTTATTCCAATTAAAAGTTTTGCTTTTATATAATACTTGAAATTTTCCCACATCGTTTCATATTACTTAGTTTTATAAAGATTAGAAGTTTCAAAATTATTTCATTTAAAATCTCAAAACCCTTATTTTTATGAAGTATTTTCAAATAAATCATCTAACTTGCGGATTCTTTTGTAATATGGGAAGAAACATTATATGTTTTCATCGCCAAAATCAATACTTTCATATCTGTTGTTTTGATTTTTATATATTTTAGGAAGCTTAAATAATAAATAGGATTGTAAGCATAATTTGTTTTAAATAAATATAAAAATAAATGATACTGGTTTTCCTCCTATAAGTAAAGGTTTATTTAAACCTACCTATTTGATGTTTTCACGATTCAAATTTTTTAAAATAGTTTTCCTTAAAATAGGCATTCACATTTCCAAAGCAAAAATCACTTTTTATGAATATAGAACAGCCCTCGATTCATTATGAATATATTCATGGTTTAATAAATATCGTAAAGTTTACATAGATGACATTTTAACTCTTACTTAAACTACTTAAAAGTTACAGCTTGTGCGAGTGATAAAAACGAAATCACATTTAATTGTATACATATATTTACAAATAAATAAAAGTTGTTCGCTTTTAATATTTTTGTAAAGTAAATAAAGTCAAATTATCATCTAATCTAAATGGAGTGAAATTTCACATACAATTACTCGTTTAATATATAAATATTAACTACATGAACATATGACATCCTTGAAATTAAATTGCTTTATTTTTAGTATGTACAATAAATGCAACGTTTATTAAAATTGTAGATATTTTTTCTAATATCTCTCTCTCTTTCTCTCTCTCTTTCTCTCTCTCTCTCACTCTACTCTCCCTCTCTCTCACTCTACTCTCACTCTCTCTCACTCTACTCTCACTCTCTCTCACTCTACTCTCACTCTCTCTCACTCTACTCTCACTCTCTCTCACTCTACTCTCTCTCTCACTCTACTCTCTCTCTCTCTCTCTACTCTCTCTCTCTCTCACTCTACTCTCTCTCTCTCACTCTACTCTCTCTCTCTCTCACTCTACTCTCTCTCTCTCTCCACTCTCTCTCTCTCTCTCTCTCTCTCTCACTCTCTCTCTCACTCTCTCTCTCTCACTCTACTCTCTCTCTCTCTCTCACTCTACTCTCTCTCTCTCTCTCTCACTCTACTCTCACTCTCTCTCTCTCTCTCTCTCTCTCTCTCTCTCTCTCTCTCTCTCTCTCACTCTACTCTCTCTCTCTCTCTCTCACTCTACTCTCTCTCTCTCTCTCTCCAGTAAAATATAAAAGGATAGTTTAAAAGAAAGTTTGACCATAAAATAAAATTTAAGTTAGAAAAATAAAATCACAACAAATATATTTTTTCCAGTAAAAATGGCTTAAAAAAATCTCAAGAAAAAAGTAAGAGAGTAAAAGGAATATTAATAAAAATTTTAATTTTATATAAAAAAAAGGTAAATTGAAGTTTTACTAAAACTTCTAAGCTCTTTTACTGCTGAAAATGTATTTGAACTAAATAAACATATTTTCGTAATTAATATTTATCCTCAGCTTTAAATAAAGCGAATTGTGCGCTGAATGATATTTTGTGATGAATTATTAATTAATGAAAATAAATATAAACTACATGTACTATTACAACTGAATTCAAATTAAGATATGGCTTTTATAATAGAAAAAAATGCATATAATGAATAACTACCTCCTCAGTTTCAAATAGTATTTATCAGGAATTTTGTAAAATTGCTTTATTAAAATTATACAAAATATTTCATTATGATGTGAGAGAAATTGCAAAAAAAAATTATAAACAACAACTGTTACTCTTTCTATATATTTTTTGAATTTAATAATTCTTGAATTTAAGTAATAAAATCAGGAAATAAGTTTTCTAGAATTCGATATGTAATTTCTCTGCTTACTCATTCTTATTCGATTAAAGATCATTATGCATATATCAATATTTTCAGTCAAAATAAAACCAACATATAACTTCTCATGTTAATTAATTTTTCTTATTATTTTCAAATTCGACTAAATAAACAATACTTGTGAACAATTTACAGATTGTCTTCTTCTTTAAAAAACATGATAGTTATTTTCTAGTAATGTTACACTCCAATATAACCATTAAAATCAGAAACTAACAATTTTCAAGAATTTCACATGGAGCATACTGGCTCTAACCTATATCAAAATCCATATTAACTTGTTGAAAATTTTGTAAGCATTATTGTTGTAAATGATATTTTCATCAAAGCTATAGCTTTTCTTATAATTTTTATTCAAATAAAACATAAAAATACACATATTGATAAATTCTTCTTTACTATTAATTCAGATAAGCGTTTTAAATAGTAAATCATAAGAAGATTAAACTGTGACTTTTCACATTCTCGTGAATGCAATCTTACCATTATGCTAACATGAGTCCTTCAATATTGATAATTACAACTTTTGATTTAATCGATACTGTCTCAAAAATAAAAGACTTTGTGGTAAATGTGTTTTTGTCAAAAAAATATTTCATTGATAATTATATTATTTTACAATTACAAATGAACTACAATATTGCATTTTATTTTATTTTTATATAGTATGTCTCTAAACATGAAACATATGACCAGTAAATTAAATAAGAATTTACATATTGAGTACTTTTCATTGGAATGTATTTAATTGTTTTTAGTACTTTTACGATAATTACCTTGAAGATTTTTGAGGTATTACTAAATATTTTAAAAAGAGACACTGATAACTTCGTATAAATACACTATTAATTTTCAAACAAAATTATACAATTTGATCGAATATTCTTATTTGAATTTTGATTGATGATGCTTACTTTTAATATGATGGTGTATTCATAAACAACCAATTTATAACTTCCTTATTTTTATAGTAAGTTTTCATAGTGCTTCTAATACATTGTTAAATCTGGTATTTAAAATAATTTGTATTTATATCATAAAAACATTTATTCCTTAAAAAGATAAGATTTCAAATTCATTTTAACTAGATGTGCTTTTAAATGGCATTTCATCAAGTTGTTAGTTTCATTTATATTTTAATTCAAAACTAGTTTCTCACAAAACTGTTCACTTTTAAAAAAAATTGTTACAAAAATTTACTTTATAAAAATGGTTCAACTAATTAGAAAATATTTACTTTTAGGTTCATATTTAATATACTTCATTAATTTTACTGTCTTGGTTAGAATTGGATACTTATAATTTTTTGGCATTAATTATACCGACAGATTAATACTGAAATATCATAACTAAAATTATGCAAAATATAAATTTTTAATAATTGACGTACTGTTCTTTCAGTCCAAATGAAATAAAATGGAATAAAAAAATTCATGTTGATTCATGTATATGGCCTTTATATGAATAAAACATCACATTGGTTTGTTATTAAAGTTACATAAATCAAAGTCGGAAATATTATTTCTAGTAGGAAAACTTAAATGTATAACTCTAAATTTGTATATTTATTAAACATAATGTAATCTTGAAATAGCTTTTGTATGGTTCATCATATAACTCTCTCTTGATGGCATATTGATTACGTAGGAAACAAAAACTATAGCATGTTTTCTCTCAATAACTGTATCCGAGACGGAAGAAAAAGTAACCATTGCAGATGACAAATCTTCATTCTTATCTCTATTGTCTTCTGTTGACTATCATTCAGCTTGATGCTTTTAGATCAGCAGAATGGCTTCTGACAAGACCATCTGTCAATCAATGCCTGACAAGAAGCTCAACGTCTAAAGATAGAATATGAAAAAAATTGTCAGCTCAGGCTTTTTCTTCAGTGATTTATGTAGCTATTGAATGTCTTAAATTTGGGATGTAGTATCTAATTGTACTTAATGAAATAAAAATGCGCTCTCTCTCTCTCTCTCTCTCTCTTTCTCATTCTCTCTCTCTCTCTTTCTCATTCTCTCTCTCTATTTCTCATTCTCTCTCTCTCTCTCTCTTTCTCATTCTCTCTCTCTATTTCTCATTCTCTCTCTCTCTCTCTTTCTCATTCTCTCTCTATTTCTCATTCTCTCTCTCCCTCTCTCTCTCTATTTCTCATTCTCTCTCTCTCTCTCTCTCACTCTCTCTCTCTCTCTCTTTCCTTATAATAAGCATTTTTTATAATAATTAAAAATATGTGATCATCAAACTTTTGTATTAGAATTGTATAATAATGGTTAAAAAATAACTTAAATTTAAAAACTCTTTATTTTGAAAGCTGAATTTCAGTAATCTGACATTTAATTATTATTATTATTCTTGTTATTTGTTATTTTAATCTTTATTGTTTAGTTGAATATTATAATTAATTTCTATTTTCAATACAATTTCATTCATATAAAATAATGTTTTATAAAGAATAATGTTATACATATAAATTATGTCTTACACATTAATGATCAAACAATTTAAAATAATAATAATGGCATCTCGCGCAAGATAGCATATTTAGAAATTACATGCCATTATTATACAAAAGGATAGAAGTTATCTAAACTATTTCTCCCTTTATTAAATGATGACTTGACAAAAAAAATTATACATTGAAATGAGAAATGGAAAATCAATCAGGGTTTTACCTAAAGTTTCATTACAGAACATAGTGGTTAAGAGAACAAATAAATTTTTCATTAGAATGACAAGCTCTAATAGTCATTGCTATTGACAACACGAATTACCTTCAAAAAACGATAAATATTTAAAATTCGAGAGGTCGCGCTCACAAGCCTAATATATCCCTCTCAAATTGCCTTTCAACGATTTTTTTTCTTATTATCGTTATTATAAATTTGTTAGGAACTGAATTCTTGAGAAAAGCATACAGCTTAGTTTATCCTCTCGATTTCTCAATTCTTTTATTTATTCGTTGGTTCCTTCTAATACTCCTTATTCTGTTTCTCCTCTTTTATGCATAGATGTTATTCTTCGTTTCCTCTCTTTTTGTTCGGAATAAGTCACATTTATTCCCCAAACTATCTGTGTAATTAAACAATAGAACGCAAGAATTTCATACATTATTCAAGTTATATTCTTAAGAAAAAATATTTCAATCATTAATCTATTTACCTGATTTACTCATGAATTTTAACAGTATTTGCTCTACAACAATAAAACAATCAAGTAGATAAATTAATAACAAATTGTCCATCTCCAAGAGACATGTTGCTATTTTCCTGAAAAGCAGCTTCATATTATTCTGTTTTACTTTGATCAGTGTTATGAAAAGTAGGATTTAGTCCATTAACTTTATAAACAATTTAATTACATGTTTTCTAAAAAAATAATCTCAAAATCCTTAAATTCTTTACTACTCCATAATTGGTGAAATTTGAAATCGAGATATTTTAATTCAATAAAAAATTAATAGAAAACAGTGGTAGTGTAAAATATAAAAAACTAAGTAAAATGCTACATTCAGAATTGTTTTGACTGAAGAGATATTAATTATATATAATTAATTAAAAACTTGTTTAATTTTTTAATTGATGTCATGCAGTAATTAATCAGCAAGTTACTTTTATGTAACTGTTTTCTGGCATTTTAAACACTTTTCAATAAGGTGGATTAAAAAGTTATTATTCAAAATATTTCTTTAAGATATGTTTTTTATCATTAAAAAATTCCAAAATACATTAATTAAAACACAAAACAGTAGTTTTTCTATTTTAAACATTGATATATATCACAAAAATATTTCAATATCAACTTAAAAGACTCATTAACTATAACCGTCAAATTTAAAATGTATTCTGTTAAGCAAATAACAATATTTCAAAATATTTAAAAATTATTATTACTTAAAGAAAGTTAATATAATTCAGTTAATTACTAACTTACTTAGTATTATTCAACTTATTATTAATCTGTTAAAATCAAAACTAGAGTATAATTCAAGTACTTATTAATTTACATAGTATATTTAATGAAGAACTTTATTATAAAATGTATTACACAATGATTGATTATCAGTATTTTATAATCAAAATGAATTCATCTTTTATTTATAGTTTCCACTTGCAGAAACTCAAATTCCGAAACATTAGCCGAATCAAGATAATTTGAAAAAATTAGTAATGTTTTAAAGCATAAATATTAAATCAACTTCCAAATTTAGGAATGAAAATTTTATGACACAGGAGCTACTCTGGCCTCTTTGGTTTGGGCGTTCCTTTTCGCTATCGGAAGGTATTGATTTCGAATCTCAACTCAAAGAAGATTCATCGTATTTATTAATGGTTACTAAGGTGCGTACAATAAGCCGTGGTCGCAATGTCCTCCAATCGAAGTGATACCTCTGTGTTAGCAGGTCAAGTTTGAGGTTCTGCTTTATCCCTGATTCTAAATTATGAAGATTCACCCATTTTGGAGGCTACAACAACAATCCCCTGGGTACTTCATTATAAAAGAGGCTATCAATTCCGCACCTTATCTTGCTGAAAGGTAGAAATTCCAGTATTAGGTCATTATATATCAACATTTTTATAGTTTAAACTTAAAGATTTATCAATTTATTTTTCAAATCAAAGTTAGTCTCAAAATTCTGCATGTTAGAAACGGTGAAAGTATATAGTAATTAAATATAATCAAATTTTACTTTTAATTGTTTTAAAATGAAATAAGCAAATGTAATTTGCTTAATATTTCTCGATAAATAAATTTAAGGATCAATAATCTTTTTTTCATGGTCTCGAGTGAATAGTTAAAAATAAAAAATTATAGTTAATATAAATATAATACATGTATTCATTCAATAAGAAAGAAATTCATATCATTTTAACTACAATAACTTTACAATTATCAACAATAATTACAATTAACAATATTTTTCTTTTCCTTATATTTGAAACCCGCTTAACTTCCATTTCAATTAAATTATTGTGATTTAAAAAATGTTAAGGTAACAAAACATACATCTTTTTTAATTTGAATATTTACGAATATTAATTTTTTTCAGTCAAATAGTAAAAACATTTTTACAAAGAATAATTAGTACTCATTTGAATACAAAAGTTTTAAATATACTTTTAAAACTGAATTAAATGTAAAACAATTAGCTATATGATTATTTCTTGTGGCATTATTACCCTCTTCTCTGGAATTTGCATATAATGATTTATTACCTGCATGTATCGCTTGAGGGATTATCTAGACTTATATTTGAGTGGATTTATGGTCACGAAAATGCTCTTGATGTGGATATTTTAATTAAGTTCTAGTTAAATCGAGGAATTCTTGTTATAAGAATAACTATCCAATTACGAAACGCAGCTTAAAAATATTAAGTTGTTAGTAATTGGAGCTCGTAAGACAGTAATTCTCTTAATTCTTTTACTATAAAAATTTACTGCTGAGTTTATTGAGTATAATTATTTACTTATTAAAATCACGCTTTCATATATACTTGTTAAGTAAAACAGTAGATTAAGTGCAGTAAATTATTTTTAAAAATATTATAATTGATGATTTCCATTTCTTTAATTTGATAATTTGCAAAATAGTACTTTTCTTCATATTTAGTGATGATACATATAATATACAAAAATATACGTATCTATTTAATTTTACAATGGAAAACAATACATTTGAAACTTATACATCAAAAGTAAATACATTATTGAAATAAGAAAAAGAATCGCAATAATTTCTTTTCTTAATTTAAAGATTTATCTCTTAAAAAATATGTCATATAACTCTTCTAAAACAGCTCCGTTTAACTCAATTATTTATACATATAGCATTTATATTAATAGAAGATAATTAGAGTGGAATAGGATTAGTTACACATTTTGAAGTTGAATTTAATAGGTCATCAAATTTCGAAAACTTGGAGAATTTCTGTGATCTTAGATAACTAAAACATAAATTAATTTACGAATCGCTCACTCTTGTTACCCGCTGAGATTTAGGAATTACTTGTACTCCTGTTACAAACTGAGGAAAGTTTTAACTTCAAAATATTTAGTTAGAATACTTAAAGTTTCAATAATTAATATAGTAAATATAAATATATTTCCAGGTTTTATATAAAAATTAATTTTCATATATTTATACATTTTACTTATTTATAATTAAGATGGATAGAAATTACACAATAATAAGAAGTTTTAGTCAAAATGTGTTATAAAAATAAACTGGTACTAGTAAAATATTGTTAATTAATATAATATAAGACTATAACGATAATATCAAATATCTTTGTTACATTAAAAATATTTATTACAAGCCTCATTAAAAGTTAATAAAAGATTTTAAAAATGTGTCATAAAATCTGTTAGAAAATTGTTATTGTTAAGGAAATGAATAAATTTTCGTCTTAATTGAAATTTTAATGTTAAATTTTTAGTATCTGCTTGCAAACTTACTACAATGTACGATTTCTTATTTAATAAAAGATGTTTCTGTGATTGATGAGATTTGTGTTTTAATTAGTGGTCCATCATGCATTAATAATTATGCAGATGTAGGTACGGACATTCATGAGTCCGATTCAAGACATAAGATTTGCACATATGGAGTTCTAATAGCATGTATTTTTTGTCAGCGAGAATGAAATTATTCAGTTAAATATAATTGAACTAAAAATTTCAGTTTTCTGTTATTAAATATTTAATAAAATATTTTATTGCTTTATAACAATGTTAAGATTTTAGATGGTATTAAATGTCCTTCACATTTTTTGCAGAGAATTTATTATGAACATTTGATTCCATCTTTCATTTTTGCTCAATTAAATATTCTACGTCTGCTATTCTCCGCGCTGTTTCTTCCCAGAGGAGGTGGTGGTAGTCTGGCCTTCCTCATTAGAAATTTAAATTTTAAAAAATCGACATCCCATCACAGAATGATAATCTTGAGCTCCAAGGTATTTCAGTAGTATGAAAGAGAAAGTCTATTAATATCTTCAATATATATCATCCACCTTATCAGGCAGATCTTCAAGTGAATTTCCTTGAATTGACAAAGAAAGGCACCATATTTCTTGAAGATCTCAATTCTAAACACACATTATGGGGATACTCCTCAAACAATCAAAAGGGTTGAGAACTATTAGAAAAGCAGCCGATGATAAAGCTTTGATTTCCCTTAATGATGGATCGCCTACATATACATCATTTAGTTATGGAACCTCAGACGCTTTGGACGTCACAATAGTTAGTCCTGATTTATATCCGTATTATAATTGGACTTTTCTCAATAACATTGGCATTGATCATCTTGATTAATATAAAAAGTTGTAAATACTACTCAGGGCCCAATAGAAATTTTTGGAATTTTAAAAATGTTAATTGGGATAACTACACACAACTTACTGAATCTGCTTTTGGCAGCCAATCTTTCAGCGATAACCTGGAACATGAATTAAATTTTTAAAGCAATATTAACCAAGCTGCTCGTCATTCCATACCTAGGGAAATTATTAAGGATCTTGGACCTTATGTGAGATTCAAGGATGCTACACTCACCAACCTTTTTACAAAAAGAAATTTGTTGTGTGAAAAAATTGCTAATTCTAAAGCATCAATGATAGGGTCAAACTTAAGAAATTAAATGTAGATATCAAACAGCACTATATAACACAGAAAAGTGAGTCTTGGAAAACCCTGTTAGCAGCATTGACGTTAGAACACTCAACTCAAAATTATACCGTCTTGCTAAATCCTTCAGCAATGACCAGCCTCAGATGAATAACAGTAACATTGTCCTAGACAGCAACGGCCAAGTTTCACAGGATAATAAATCAGCTACTGACATTATGGGTAAATTCTATAAAAGCATAAGTACCTGGTCCTTAGGCGAGAATGACAAATCTATAAAAAAATACTGCCACAAAAATGATCCATAAATGTTGCACCTCTTCTTCGGAAGATCCCGTTTATTTATGATAATTTCTCAATGCTATAGCAGAGTCTAGCTCTAGAAACTATGGACTGTAAGAAATCTCCTGGTCCTAGTAATATACATGGCCACATGATTCAACATCTAGGTGATGTAGGAAAACGGAGATTATTGGGGCTGTTTAATCTTTCATGGAGAATGTGTCGTGCCTTGGGAGAGAAAAATGGCAATTATCATCCCAGTTGAAAAATTTGGAAAAGATGCTAGCTCCGTATAGAGACACAGGCCTATCTCTTTGACTTCCATTTTTTGTAGGCTCTTGGAGGGACTTATTTTGGCCAGATTAAGTTTTTATTTGTCCACAAATGGGCTGCACCCTAGGGGGCATTATGGGTTCAGAAGAGGTCAACACCATTGACCAGATATTATTTTTCTGCCAGAATGTCAGGGATTTCCAGAACCTTAAGCCTATTAACCATACTACTGCTGTTCTTTTGGACATGTCCAGGGCTTTTGACAGGGTCTGGAGACAAAAATTAATAACTAAACTTTATGTTTTCGGTTTTCGGGGTAGACTTCTGTCTTGGATCTCAGACTTTTTACAGAATAGATCTATACGAGGGAAGCATAAAAATACAATGTCCCATCCTTTAGGACTGAGCCATGGCCTACCACGGGGATCGGTTCTAAGCTCGATACCGTTCTCATTATAAGTTACTGGGCTTGAAGAGGTAGTCAATAAATACAATAATGTGGGTCTATTTACCGATGATGTTGTCCTTTTATCTTCTGATTCTGACGTAGAAAAAATTTAGACTATTCTCAACAACACTTTTGTTGAGATCTGTACATTTACTCAGTCACATAAACTGGTTTTTAATAGCTCAAAGTCAACGGTTAATTTTTTTACCACATATAGGCATCTCTATAATTACCAACCAACTGTTTTATGAATGGCAATCAATTATGTTATACAAAATATGCCAAGTACCTGTGGTATATTCTAGACTAGGAAATATTGAGTAACAGACATATAGAAACTCAGGTAGACAAAAGTAGAAAACGACTTAATATTCTCAAATATATTTCTGGACGTGACTGGCGTGCAGACGCTGGTACCCTAAGGACAGCGTACGCCTCACTGGTCAGGCCTATTTTGGTATACGGATATATTTCCCGATATAATTTTGTGCATCTGTGGCTAACTTTAAATAAACTAGAACAAGTACAGTTGAGCGCCGCAAGAATAATGACTGGTCTTCGTAATAGTTGTCCTAACAGTATTGTATTGTACGAGAGTGGCTCACACCATCCCTCTCTTTGAGAAGAGGTTACTGCCTGGTTAAATACTACAATATGCTCTTAATTTATAATGATCAAAACAGAACTTCTGCCTACCTCCATTCATGGAGCAATAACAGGTGCTTAAGGAAACATAGTCCTTTTTCCATGGCTTAGGATATGGGCTTGTTTTCTTTCGAAATAGAATCTCATTCCTTGAGGCCTTTTCCCTATTTTCAGTTGGACTCTGATCGAATTCATTTTCTTTCAGAGCTTTTGACTAGAATGAGTAAAGGGTCTAATATACCAGATTTTATTAGGCAGATAGCTCTTGAGACAATTTATAACATCCATCATTCATCATTAAAAATTTATACTGATAGCAGCAAGGGTGATATTTCTGAAAGCGGTGTGCATATTGACTCATCTGATGGTACAATTGACATAAGAAATATTGTTAGGTTTTAGATCGGAACTTATGGCTATCTATGAGGGATTGAATTATATAGACATGGCCTCTGAACTTCTTTTCAGAGACATCTGGATACTAACTGATAGCCGTGCCTCTACACAGCACCTTTCATTTTGGACGACCATTGGGGATAAGACGAGTTTGAATATTTTAGACCTTGTGACACGACTTTCTACTAAACACTCCACCAGCCCACTCTTGGTACTTTGGGAAAAAATCTCGCTGATGTCATCAGCTCAGTATCTCTAGGATACAGCAGACTGCTCTTTAACGTTTTTTGAGTGGCCACATTAGGTCCCTTTCTTTTCAGCATAGCCAGAAATTCTTTCAGGAGTGTCACTGGTGCAAGGCTGATCAGGCCACCCTGAGACATATTCTTGACAGTCTGAATTTTAATGTGAATAAGATTTGGAGAATCCTATTTTATTTTTAAACTTTTTAATGATTTTTGGTTTTATGGAGACGGTTTAGCTTAGCTAGACCACATGGGATATGAAACAACAACAACAGAAACAATTAAAAATCGTTTTTAAGATTTTTTTTATAACAGGAAATTTTTAAATGATTAATAAAATCATCTTGAAGTACTATTCGAAAACTTTACATAGTATCAATACAATATTTTGTTTTACATCAAAATAATTTCGTGTCAAAATTGAAATGTAATGATAAAAAATATAAATCAGATAATTAATTGACTCTTTAATATCAAAAATTATTTATTTATTCATGGCTGCATATTATATATTTTAAATACCACAATTTATTATCCTAAATTCTAAAAGCATAACCTAATTCAAAATTTGCAGTTAAAAAAATCAGTAAATGACTTAATGTAATTTGAAAAGAATTAACAGAAATAGTTAAATCATAGTTCATTACATTAGGTTGTGATTTGTAAAACAATGTTATTTATTAATAGTTTATGAATCTTATAATTAAACTTGGTTTCAATATAAGCAAAATAATGTAATATATTTTAAATTGTATATGATTGCTTTTAGAAATATTTTAAAAGTATAACTGATTGAAACATTTTCGTGTATTTTTGCAGTATTTGCATTGTTTGAAAGTATATTAGAATAAAAAAAACTGAGATAAGAAAAAATAAATTAAAGCTTATATTTTTATGAATACATAACTTCTTACCAAATAATGTATATGTTGTTATCTAGAGCATGTACTAAAATTCTAAATTTTTGATAAAAAAAATTACGTCCAGTTGAATATTTATACTGAAATTTTAGCCAAAATTTCTATGCCATTATTCGAATAACAGGCCATAATTTAGGAAATATTTTACTGATTAAAATTCTTTTAGTACATTCCCTAGAAAACAATGTTCAGATCACGCTCATGAAATTCCATAGTGATATTATAAAAATATTGTGAGTTATTGTTTTTGAAGCGTGCAGATTGTAGGTACAAACCAGCTTTGAGAAAATCGCATTTAAAGATTAAAGTGTTGTGTCTTTATAAGAAATTCTCATATTTGCTGATTAATTTTTTTATTTAATTTTCTGATTGATTTCCGAAACAGTAATTATTTTATGTATCTTTTAAAAGCTTATTAATTTATATTTCAAAATTGAACACTGTTTAAACTACTTTTTAACATCATTCTGGCCCTTTAAACACCCACTTCCGGTCCTTTAAATATGTCCACTTTTGGTTTCCTAATCTTTGCGAAATCCTTTATATCTCGGAATCTAATTAACGTAGAGACAAAAACAAACTCGTTTTAGAAAGTTATTTAAATTCCTTATTTAATGAAATAATAAAATTAATTTATCATTTTTGGTCGAAATTGACGTTTTTAAAGTGTACGGGTACCTTAAAGAAAATTCTAATGATGCAGAAGAAATATATAAATAATATACATTTGAATTAAATAATTTTAAGCTAAAGATTTAACCGAGTAAAATAATATAATTTTAAGTAAAACAGCAAAAATGTGAGCAGTATAAGTAAAGTGTTTAACTATAATAAAAATTAAGTACAAGAAATAATTACTAATCATTAGACATAAAATGAAAAGTTTGTAGCATATACTTCAGAAATTACCGAAACCATTCGCTTGAAAGAAGAATGTTGAAGTAATGAGATTTAAAAAAATGGTATGTAAATGTTGTCTGAATTAATCTTTCAGAAACTATTATACTTTAAAAATAGTTTTAATTTCTTTGATTACTAATTCAGATTTATTTAGTACAAAATTTTCTTCACATACGTTTGCATATTGTTTTTAAGCCCTCTTTGGCATCAATGGAGCTTTAACGCGAAAAAACATTAAACTATTTTTATTATATTTCCTATGAATAGAAATACTTTTTGTCTTCTTCTCTGGTTTCTGATTTGATATTTTCAACGTAATCCGTTAAAAAAGCGAGAGACAAAATACGATACAACATATTCGAATTTGCAAAGAATAAATTTTCACATTGATTTTTATTTTAGTTTTATTTTTACTATCAACTTTAGTTTAAATCATACTTTTACTGGATTCAATTAAAATTAGTTTGATTTGCGTAATAAGTAAAACTTCTACTAAAAATTAATTTATTCAACAACTACAGGGATTTTATTTTTTACAAATCATTTTTAGATACTTCAGATTATTATAATATTTACAATAAACATTATCAAAAAAACTTGGAAATATCTCCTTTCTATGTTCATTTAACTTTAATAATTTATTTAAATGAATAAAAAAAATGCGAAACATAGTATTTAAAAAATTATTAAAATTATTCTCTCTCTCTCTCTCTCTCTTTATATCTTGAACACTGAATTGCCCAAATAAGTGTTTCTATTATTTATTACATTTATATTTTGCATAAATATTTTATTCCTGTGATGTATATTGTCTTTGGGATAAAAGACTTTTAAGAAATATTCTCGATGAGATTTTAGAAAATGAATCAAATACATTACTTTTAGCAACAAAATAATAGCTTAGTTTAGTAATATCTTAATTTAATTGAAGCAACTAAAATGTTTTCAAGTATTCAACAAAACTTTAAAAATAATATTTTGGATTGATGTTTATCTTACTAATATCGAAAATAAATTTTCAAAATAAAAAAAATTTTAACTTACATATTTAAAATTATATATTAATTGAACTCACAAAGAAGTTTTCGTATTTACAATAGACATAAAATAATAAAGAAGAAATTTCATATGATTAATCCATTTTTCGATCTTATCGAACCTTCAAAATGAATGTCAAAGATAATGTATTTCTTCAGGTTTAATCGAAATATTCTGAAATAATAACACATTCTTCTGGTCAAAAGCAAATGATTAACACTTCTCCCAGCGTGACAGAAAGGTGGGTCACCAAATTGATTTATCACCCGGTATTTCAAAGAGCTTACTATTTCAAACAACTAGTAAATCCACTATGAAATAAAAGAATCAATTGAGATGCTTTCAAAAACTTGTGTAACTAAGTTATAAATGACCAGAAGGTTAATGTTCCAGTCAAATGGGAATACTCCCTTTTATATTTAGAAAATTTATGAAATATAAATTTAAAGAATAGTTATTTTGTTTTTGTTATGTTTATATAAAGAGCACTTTTCTCTATTTAGATGTAAGAGTTTATATTTATATATATATATATATATATATATATATATATATATATATATATATATATATATATATATATATATATATATATATATATATATATATGTATATCTATATGTATATATATATATATATATATATATATATATATATATATATATATATATATATATATATATATATATATATATATATATATATATGTATGTATATATATATATATATGTATATATATATATATATATATATATATATAAATATATATATGTATATATATATATATATATATATATATATATATATATATATATATATATATATATATATATATATATATATATATATATATATATATATATATATATATATATATATATATTTATATTCTAATTCTATTCTGATATATTCTAATTCTGATCTTCCATATAATGAATAGTGTCCAAAAAATGCAATTTCCATGTTTCCCGTAAAGTGGAAATATTACATCAAATGCTTTATTTAAATGCTGGTACTAACCTAAAATTTATAATATATAAGTTGTAAATGACTGAGAAAATGTTTCTATCAGCTTACGTATTATTAATTAACAGTTTCGTGTTTTAAATTTATTTATAGCTGTATTTTTATAATTAAAAGAGCATTAATATCATTAACATTCTCCCATTTTAAGAAACCAATTAAGTGAACAGAAAATTAGGATGGGAAAAAACATTGATGAAAAATTGAATATTTTTCATAGTTGCTAATTTGTGCTACAGCACTAATGTTATTATGTAATCTAAAATGTAATCTAAAAGTTCATATTTGAGTTTTAATTTTATTTTCGTAATCTTCTAATTGTACTGTACCGGCAAAAGTCATTTATTGAAGAGAAATTTCTTTTCATATAAGTTGGAATGAGACCATATTCACTAATGATTCCAAGTTCATTTTATACTTAAGCAAATAATATTTTTATTTTTGATGTGGTATGTCATTTTAGATTATCATTATAAATCGCAATTTTGATTCTAAATTTCATGTATTTCTATGAAGTGAAATTCAAATTTAGAAAACTGTTTAGTTTCAATAACCCCATTGTCATTCAAGATACACACATCGAGAATAAATCTCTTCTATCTTGTCTTCATAAATTCAATGGATTTTTTCATTTTTGATGAATAATAATTGGTCACAAAAATAATTGCATTTCCAAAAATTTATTTGATTTTATATATTATATTATATATATATATATATATATATATAATACATAAGAAAATTATAACATAATTTGCTTGTGTTAAAACTAATTGTTATTTTTATTTGACGATTCTTTTAAATAATGTGCTATGTACTCATAATGAATTTCATGTGAATCCCATTTAAATTTATTTATTATATTCTTTTTACAAATTTTACAACACAATTATTACAGTTTTCTATGTTTTATGCAAGAAATTAAAATGGCAGCTTTATAGGTCAAATATCATGCATAACTGTAACAAAATACATGAATTTATTTTTTATTTAAATATGTTGAAATCAGATAATCCATAACACTTTAATTTTGCATATAAAAGACTTAATACATTGAAATTAGATAATTCATAATTCATTAACTCTACAGTTAAAAGGCTTTCTTTTTTTAAATTAAGAAATCACTGTAATTTCCAACACCTTAGGAGCACATTTTATTTTTTGTTATCGTATTAGTCTTTTGTCATTAATTGAAGATAAATAACTAAAAGAAAAGGAACAAATAAAGAAGCTCCTTCATGTGAAGATAATATATTTGTATATAATATAGTTTCAATAAAATAGTATAAGAAAAAAGAGAGTAATTTCTCACATTTTATTAAAATACTAAAGCAACCTAGGTGTGGATAGCACTGCTATTTCTTCATTTGTAAGGAGAAACAGTACTAAATTTTATAAATTTATAACACTGATTATTAAAGTCTTTGATGTTTAAAAAATACATTTTTTTCCAAAGTTCATTAAAAAAATTTTAAAAATATGTTTTTAATTAATAATTAAATTTATCTTAAAAATTAAAGATTAACTCTTAATAACAATTCAATGTAAATAATATTATCATATTACATACGATATCACATACGAGGGTTACTCTGAAATTTTTAAGATACGCGCAGACGAGAATTTACAAAATAAAAATAACGGTTTAATTTTAAAATACAAAGTATTTTAACGCAATAGACGATTTTTTACTGATTTACTTCAACTTGTTTAGCGTAGAATAAATTTTAAACAGAAGAGAAAATGAAGTTGACGCGAGAACATTTTCGCGCTATGATTTTCTACGATTTTCAAGCAGGATTAAATCAAGAAGAATGCGTTCAACGGTTGCAATTAGCATTTGATGATGAATCTCCAGCTCGTGCTACTGTATTCAGATGGTTTAGAGAATTTAGAAGAGGTCGCAATTTTCTTCAGGATGAAGACCCACAGGAAGGCCGCCGTCGGCAATAATCCCGGATAATGTGTCTGCCATACGAGAAATGTTAATGTATGATAATCTCTGTACCTATCAAATGATACAGAAGGAACTTAACATTGGATCCGCAGCCATACACAAAATCATTCATGAAGAATGACATATGAAAAAAGTAGTTTGCCTTTGGGTTCTCCATAATCTAACTGAGTACCAAAAAGGGGAGCGTGTCAGAATCAGTAAAGAAACTCTTAAATTGCTAAATGATAGTGGCCACCGCATCATTTCTAAAATTGTAACAAGTGAGGAAACGTACATACCGTTTTATGACGTTCCAACACGTCAAGAAAGCAAAGTATGGGTCTTTGAAGATGTTCCCACGCCGACAATGGTGAAAAACCAACGCGCAATGAAAAACGTGATGCATGCCGTTTTCTTCAGAACTACGGGATTGGTCAAAGGCATCAAGTTGGAAGGACAGAAGACAGTAACAGCAAACTGGTATACCACTAAATATCTTCCAGAAAACCTACAAGAGCAGAATGTTAGCAGAGTAATGCTTCACAATGATAATGCCTCTTCACATCCGGATTAACAGTTGAGTTTCTTAAACAAAAATAAATTAAAGTGATGGAACATCCACCGTATTCGCCTGATCTAGCTGTGTGTGACATTTGGTTATTTTTAATCTAAAAAATAGCTTACGTAGACGTAGTTTTCATTCAGAAGAAGATATTGATGTGGCTGTAAATGCATTTTTTTCATATATTCCAAGAAATGAATGGCTTGAGTCATTTAATCTGTGGAAAATTCGTCTACAAAAGTGCATTGATGCTGGAGGAGGCTATTTTGAAGACATCTTAAAGTTTGTAAGTATAACTTTAAAACCCTAGTTGTATCTCAAAAATTTCAGACTGACCCTCGTAGGATCTACATTTGAATTGAAAGTGAGATTGATGAAGTGTTAAATAATATAATCAGGTCAATGGTATGCTTCCTCAAACTATTTCTCAACAAACAAAAGCTTAATATAATAATTCACAAATCATTTGAATTTGGATTGGGAAATTTATGACAATAACAAATTCTTTAATGTTTATGAAATTACACAATTTACGTTTTGTTTTAATCTAATTTAAGGAATAAAAAGACTCTTTTTTATGAAAACTTTTTATGATTAAATGTTTATTAGTTCGAATTCCTTGTATAAGATATCTTGATTACCAAAAGACTGGTAATGAACGAAAGAGTAATTTATTTCCTATAATCATCTTATATTGTAAATAGAATTACAATTAATTATCTTAACTAGGAATATTTTAAACTAAATATAATATAGAATTCCATAGTCACTAAGCAATACTTTCAATATAAAATATAACCTTTGAAAAGAATTCAAAAATTTTAGAATTAATTTTTATTATATCAATAAAAAACCAATAAACAGTAAATTTCAAGAAGAATTTTTATATAAATTTGATTTTAACAATAATAATAAGTTATTTATAAAGCAAATTTTAACAATACACCGTAAATTTTAATTAATTAGTATTCATTTTTCAAATCATAGGACTTATCTGAAAAATATTTTAGAATATATTTATTAAGAACATTTTAAGAATGATAAATTATCATAATATTTGTATAATTATTATAGTATCACACATCTAATATTCTCTAAAAATAATAAGCGCTTCATTTACTATAGAATGTTTAAATGTTTTAAATCGGAAATATATATATAAATCCTGAACAATAAACTCAATTATTCACCTATATATCGGACGAAATTTTAGTTAATGATGAATTCATTTTGTTGTTATTGTTCTATTTGACATTTTCCACACATTTAAGTAAATATCAATTAAAAATCATTTCTTAAAAATTATACATGATTAAAATTTAATTAAATTTGAACTTTTATTAAAAGTAATTAAATTTTTGGTAAATTTATATTACCAACCGATTATTAAAAATAATAATACTTATCTTGAAAAATTTAGAAATCCATCCTTTTGAAATATTTTAATATAAATATAGGCAGAAAAGGATGGGATATTTTTCAACTTTATTCATTAAGAATAATAAAATAGATGAATAATTTTCTGGTTTACACATTCAAAAAACATAAAGATATAAAATTAAATATTCAAAACTTGCTTACACTAAAGCAAATTTCTTTAAAAACTCAATTGTTTTACATGAAATACGATAAAAACCATATAAAAGATGTATGAGCACATATTGCTTTCTAAATTTTTATTCGAAGGTTATCTGATATTTCAAAATTACCGAAGTGCCTTTTATTCAAAAAAATTTTAAATTCAAATTTAAAGGGAATACATTTTTGTATAAATATGTATGAATTTCTACTTCTAAGCACGTATTGGAGAAGAGTAAATGTATTCCAAAGCACGTACGAAATGGTATGCGGGTTTCCTAACAAAAGGAATTAAATTCTAAAGGGAATGGGGTTAAACCCATTTATATTGCATTGTAAACATGCTTAAATGTACCATTTTGACTAAATTAACTTTTTTTATAAAGATACAATTACTCATATAAATTTAAAATATTTCTTGGAATATAACAAACTTTGGAAAGAAAATAATACATATCAAAAACTCTTAAGAAAATAAATAAAATTTGTTCATTTTATCATCTTCACGTATTAAAGAGATTTTAATTCCTTCTAATATTTCTATAGTTTACATATGAGATAGTAAGAAATATAGAAAGAACAATAATTGAAAATGATGTAAAAAAAAAACTCTCACAAGAAAATTGTGCGTTATTACTTTCAAGTTTAACAGTTCAAAACTATTGCGAGGAATTAGAATATTCGCCATGCTTTTGGCTTCAAAAACTTTGTTCTTAAACTTAGACAATAAAATTCTAAGAAATGCTTAGGAAAATAAATCAGACTATATGAGCATTCTCGACTAAAATAACTTATTCCAAAGACTCAGTCCAAATAGTCATGTACTGGTGTATGATAATGAGATGAGATGACGCCCAATCATGTGACATCCTCATGACAATGTTGAGTTCCTAAAACGCTGCGATGTACTCGAGTAAATTTTGGAGATTAAGAGGTTGTCTAATTGAAAATGCTTCTCAAGCTAATCATAACCGTAATCATACGGGAAAAATCCCATTTCCATTAACAAGGATATAGACAAAATAAATACTGACGATTTAGCATTAAAAAAGGTATTTAAGAGGACCGTAAACATTGAATTTCTGAAATCAGAAATATCAGCTCATAAATTTCGACTTTCTTAATGAACACTAAAATAAAAATATATAAAACATAATACATGTTTATGAGCATACATAATATATAAAAACTACTGTCCATTAAAATTATCTCACTATAAGGAATATAAATTATTTCTCCGATTATAGAATCAAACAATGATGACGTCTGTGGTTCTGCGTCAAAGGTAGACGATGCAATGTATGACTTGATCTCTCTGCTGGTACGGATGGATGGTACGCGCAGACACTGGATGATGCGTTACAGACTGAATGTCACGTGTTGTGGTTTGTGATGTGACTGAAAGATCCATCACTGTCATGTGAAAAATTTGAATGTCATCACATGAAGTGTTGCACTGAGGTGGATGTGCGATCAAACACGTCGCTCCATAGTACCCTACTGCATCAAATGATCACATATCCGCATTATAGTTTTTTGGTTTTGTTCAACACGATTATCGATTCCCCTGAAAGATAATCCATAATATCGGTAGGTCATTATGCTTCCTCTGTCGAATTCGGATACTTGATCAAAAAATGATCGTTGTTTTCTACGAGGCATAATTGATCATTTTTGTTTTGAAAAAACCACAAAAAAACACAATTACCAAACTTGAAATCGTCGAAATTCCGAAGCCTAATATGCTTTGAAGTGGCACGACAGGCACGCGTGCTGTGCGTCTGCGCTGAAATTCTAATCATTTGCATATTTCACCTTCCCTAATGTATGTTGTAAATTGCATGTTATTTGCCTGTTTCCTTCAGGATGGCCAACAATGTAGATAGCAGCTTCATGAGAAAATGAGCAATTCCTTAATATGAATCAGACAATGAGCAATTCCTTAATACGTATCAGACAAGTAGCAATTCCTTAAAACGTATCAGATAATGAGCAAGTCTTTAATACGTATCAGACAATGAGCAATTCCTTAATACGATTCAGATAATAAGCGAGTCCTTAATACGTATCAGACAATGAGCAATTCCTTAATACCTATCAGATAATGAGCAATGCCTTAACACTTAAAGCATATTAGTAATAGCTGAAGCTCTGTGTAGTGTTTCATATAGTTGTCATGAATTTAATGATTCGACATTCACTTAAGAGTTATGGGATTTCGAAGAATGAGACCACAAATATAAAGATAAGTTTAATTATGTGATACTATCAAGTTACAATTCAACAATCATTAAAGTCAAAAACATTATGAAATATTTCACTTTCTGCATAAGTGATTATACAAAGTTTAAAAAAAAGCCTCAAAATCTAGTTTAAGAGCAACATGTTCTTGTATGTTCAAGAGCAACATGTTCTTGTATGTTCAAGAGCAACATGTTCTTGTATGTTCAAGAGCAACATGTTCTTGTATGTTCAAGAGCAACATGTTCTTGTATGTTCAAGAGCAACATGTTCTTGTATGTTCAAGAGCAACATGTTCTTGTATGTTCAAGAGCAACATGTTCTTGTATGTTCAAGAGCAACATGTTCTTGTATGTTCAAGAGCAACATGTTCTTGTATGTTCAAGAGCAACATGTTCTTGTATATACATACTTAGTATCTCTAACATTGATTTACATCGAATGAATGATTGAAAAATTATCTGCATATCCTTCTCCTCAAATAGATTTTCTTCGCTTGGTATTTTAAAATACAAGAAGAACAAATATTAATTTTTTTACTGACAACACAGTCAATAACCCTATAAAACCAAAATAAAAATGAATAATCCAAAAAGCTTATGTAATTGAACCATATCATATCACACAATGAAGAAAGTCAAATAGCAAAATAAAATGAATATATTAGAAAAATTATTCAAATTTACAAGTAGTAAACAAAATTATGTACATTATGTTACATTTAGAAATTATTAAAAAATAAACAAAATGAAATACACAGATAAACATCGTTGCAAGAAAATAATATCAAATATAAATTAATTATGTATATTTCCTGGATTAAATTAAGTAGTTTAAAATCATGAAACCAGGAAATAATTACAAAAAATTTTAGGACATTAAATAAATTAAGTATAAATATGTAACATAAAAATTATATTGATCAATGAAATATAGTAAATCTACATATTAAAATAAAGCAACAACTTCCAGCATCCTAAAAAATTTTCAAAAAAATATTTTTAATTTTTGTAATTTATAACTATATGTTTACACAGAGGATAAATAATAAACAAAATAGTTTCTCTTAAATATAATCATAATATTTATTACTCATAAGCACTTTCAACGTACACACAGACATACAAAGATAAACCCATTTCATACAATTTTCAATGTTATGTTTCAAATAATAAATGTCTTGATTTATGGAGACACTTAAATAAGTTAATTCACATTCTGAGATAAGAAAATTACCAATTATAATCTATTATAGATATACAAATTATTTAAGTTCTACATAAAAATTAAAATAATTGAGGAAATTGTGAAAATGAAAAATGAAAGTTAGCTAATATTTTCAACTGTAATATCTGTGATTTTCTTTGCATTAAAATGACTTCTTTAAGATTTTGACATCATAATTATTTGGAAAAAAATATATTTTAATGATAGATTGATTTGAGTTTCCTGTTTGTATTAAGGACTTAATTAATTATTTGATTTCCCTTAAACAATATATGTTTATATACCTCGAATAACTTTATTCTTTTAATAATGTTCAATTTCTTTTTGAATTTCATTATTTCCTTTCATTGTTTGGATATGTAATGTTCCTGATAGAATATTTAATACAAATATATACTACTTACAAAATTAAGAAAACGCATATAATTTTAATGAAATTATTTAAATATTGAAATTGATAAATAAAATCAAAAATGAATCTTTGACTTGAAAAAGACAACCAGAAAACAAAATAAGTAAACTTTAGATGAAAAATTATTGTTTATGAAATCAAAAACCATAAGCAGGTTTAAAAACCACATTTTTAAAAGAGCTATAAGCTTTTACTTGAAAATCCATAGCCTAGCGCATCATTGATTGACTTGAGTCATAAAAGCACAGAAAAGTGCAACATATGCCGTTAGAATTGACAATTGACACAAGTGACCTATCCTGTACTTTCGAGAAGATTTATCAGTTTAATGGGAACTGCTGGGACTTTTATTTTAAAATAAAACAAAATATAATATAATAACGTTATATGTACGTAGTAGTTAAACACAAAGTTATTTTATAGCATTTCTGATAAATAAGTTATCAAATTCTGATTAAAGATAAAATTAAAACAATGTTATAATATAATGGTCAAGTAATTAAAAAAAATGAATTAAATACTGTTATCATAATAGTAATTGTTTCATAGTTTTAGAAAATTCCTGTATGTAACTAGAATTATGAATTTATAAATTATACTGAAGGAAATTTTTGATAAAAATGAAATCTCCTTTCCTAAATATCGTAAAACAAAAATATTCATGATCAAAAGATTTGATTAGTCTTCAAAAAAAGGTCATCCATGTATTACCGTAGCAGATAGTTAGCTATCAATAGATTGACAAAAATATTCTATTAATAGCACGCCGAATTTGAGTCATAAACACTTGTCAGTTGCAAAGTCACATTCTTTAGTCTATTGATTCTAAAATATTCAAAACAGGTTTGCAGATAATATTTTCTAACTATATAGACCAAAGGTATTCCTCTCATTGTCTTCAAGACACAGCTTGCTGCAAGAGAAATGCTATTGAACAATTATATATAGTTAATAACAACATTTGAATTTAAGTGTTGTTTAATGAAAACTAATTCTTTTCGGAGTCTGACACTAGGTAAACTATCTTTATGTACAGAAAGAGCACTCTTGATAAAACAACAATGGTTTAGGAAAGATCATAAAAAATGTAAGATAATATCAGGTGGAATCAAACTCAGAATAACAATATAAGGGCCAAAATATATGCAAAGAAATAACTCAGACTCCATGTAGTAACTTATACAGAAATCATTGGGTCACTTATTATTTCTTTCTTTTAATATATTTTAATATAAAACAACACAGATCATTTCACAATAAGGATATGGTGTTGAAGTTCAAATTTTGAAGATTATGGTCATCCCATAAAATACATTTGAGCTATATTTGTAGTTTTCACGAATTTCTAATAATAATAATATTAAATCCTCGAAAATAATGCTCAACAATGTCAGCTAGAAACAGTAAGTCCTATTAAATATCTTAATAGGGCTTAAGGTCTCTAGCTGACCATTCCAAAAATGTTCGTATTCATATAAAGTAAAAATTTGAATAAAATATTCTATGTCTAAATTATTTGTTTTACACTTTCTGCTTTATGATCTTGCCAGGCATTTTTACTTCAATTTTTTATTCGCACTTTTAACTTTTAAGCCATATCCAACGTGTATTATTTTATAAGTTTTAACGAAACTAAGCAATAGTGAAGTAATAAATTGACGTGAGCAATATTTTTTAATCAAACATTATTTTAATGTGTTTCTCTTGAAACCTTTTAAAATTTACATTTGTCTGACAGTTTACATATTATAGTATTCTCATGAATGTTCATAATAAATAGATTTGGTTTTTTAAAACTATGTAGTTTCTGTCACTTGCACGATAAATGCAAAAACAATTTTTTGAAAACTTATTCAAAAAAAAATTTGTAGTTTTAATTAGGACATTTGGCCAAACTTGGTATGTCATCGGCAGTTTAAGTCAATAGGGTGTGTCTTTCGCTTAACCAGAGCACTATGAATGTGAATGAACAACTTTGCTCTAAACTCCTCCGATAGATGGAGCCACCATTGGTTCCATTACCTCAATTTTAACATTGATTGGAAGGGGAGGAATTTCTCCAGACCATTACACTCATGTTAACTGCTTAACGACTAATCTCAGAACTTTCGATTCCACAGATTTAAAGAGCATGTATATCGTATGTACTCGGTGGACCTTTGGAGGCAATGGGAATCGAACAAAGCCCTTCCGGACGTGAAATTTCGATAGTAAATATCTAAATATTCTACCATGAAAAAAATACATTTGCGACCATGTAAAAAAGAAAATATTATAACTCTCTTTCAGATTAAATCCAATACAATAAGAAATCTTTTCTTAATTTTATCTATTGATACGGATATTTTTTCAACATTAAATAAAAATGATTATGAAAAACGAAACATTCTCTCTCAATTCTTTTCATAAACTTATATAAGCAATTCTATTATTCTAAAATAAACTTTGAAGCGGAATACAAAAATACACATGTACTAGTATTAATTAATAAAGTTATATATTGCCAATAAATATTAAAATTTTTATTCCCATTTCAAAATATGTATTACAAGTGATTTAGTTCTATATATAAGTTTTAATATGCATTGAACCTAAATATTTTGAAATTGTAGATTACAGCAAATGATTAATTATGAAATTACTTGATTTAATTAACTTAAATATGTTATTGATACATTAATACACTTTAATTGCCTATTAGTTTTGGCATGATTTCTGATATTTGTTACTTAAATAAACACATAAAGTTTAACATATTTAAAACTATTTGATTGCTGTGTAAAGTCTCAATACCCATTTTAAATTATTGATAAAATCTTCAATAACTAATTACCTATCATCTTACTTATAATGCTTATGCTAACTTAAAAAATTGTAATAATGAAAACAATTTCAAGACAAATCTTAAGCTCCTGTTTTATTTAACAAATCTTAAATAATTTTTAAATTAATATTGCTTTTTTTATTTTTAAAATTGATTTCGAATTACTTAAAACAAGTCTTTTTCATGCATAACAATTATTTCATATTTTCAATTTTACCAATTACAACAATAAAATATAGAAATAGATTTCTATTTATTATTTAAAAATAATTTAATTATTTTATACTGTTCTTAATCTATAGAAACTCGCTGATATGAAAACTTTTATATTATAATGCTATTTTTATAATTATGTAAATATAATTTATAATTAACTGACGGGAAAAATAATTTAATTTTATCCAAAAAATCTTTTTCTAGTTGCTCTGTAATTTTTTTATCTCTTAATAAATGCAAACACTTTTCAATTAAACTTGTTTTATCAATTTTGATAAAACTTGCTTCATCAAAATAGTTAGAGCTCTATTATAAATTATGGTTCTTCTTTGTAATTTAGAACAAATATATTATTGTTTCTGTTATTTAACAAAAATAATATATATTTATAAATAATGAAAATTAAGCTCATATTATTCTTAAAATAATATACCGAATTACAAGAAATTAAATATACAAAATAACAAAAAATTAAATAATATGACATATTCCAAAATAATAAAATCCTAAATTTTTCTGAAATTATAAATACTAGCAGCATTCCAACTACTATTATTTGAGTAGAATTGTTTAAGTAAAATAACTTTCAATGGTTATGCAAAATAAAATGTTTATTCTGAAATTATTCTAAGAATAAAACAAGAAATTCCTTATTCAATTATTTGGTATTACTAAAAAGTGCTACTGAAAACATAATAAAATTGTTAAAAATGTTATTAAAACATTAAGTTTGTTGTTGATGATAAGAATTATTTTATTTATTCATTTTTAATGACGAAATAATATAATCTAATGGAAAATTATGAATTCATTTTAAAATATAATTTATTACAATAATAATTTTTAAATATATAAATCGAAATATATCTTCAGATTATTTTATTGAATAATTAAAAATTAAAAATGCATTTAGTTATAACTTGTATACCTATATCATAAAGGTTACAAAAATAAAAATCAAGAAAAAGAAAACTACCTTTATAAATCTATAATAATGACCTAAGAATTTGAATTCATTCTTTAAATTATTTGCATAAAATTATTGATAGTTAAACTATAAAACATTTAAGGACTTTCTTCCAAGATCGAGAAATTAAGTAATGATGTTAAATGGGAATTTCAGAAAAAAAAATCTGCATTCCCTTGGATTGTGATATATCAAAGTCCTTCTTCATTCAAAAACTTCTTACCACTTTTCTATTTTCAGTAACTTCTTTTAGAAATTATCGATTATTTGAGAAAGAAATTAATTAAATAGGTCATTGTATTTAATTTTTTTTGTCTTGTTAAAATATAAAGTTAAATAAAACTGCCATTAACTTTCGTTAAAATTTTCAAGTCACTGTATATTTACTTCAAAAATACTTATTACAAAAAAATTTACGTTTTATAAACATTATTATTATTTTCAATTTTGCCAATAAAGAAACAAAATTGAAAAGTAATAAATAAATTATCGATAATTTTAGTATGAATATGTATAAAATTATTCACAGTCATAAAAAATGTATCAAATAATATTAAACGCATTTTTCAGTTACTTAGCAGCTTTTCCAATCAAACAGAGGTTCAATTTTGTGTAATTAATTTGTTGACCCAAAATAAAGAAGCAAAAATTATTCTTGTGAATTTTAATTAACTTTTAATCTCATTATATATAATGAAGTAACGCCTTATTGCGATTTCATAAAACGTTGAATCATCGTATCTCACTGTTTACAGAAGAAATGGAAATTTGAATTATTTTGAATCATTACTTTCAAATCTTATTTCCAATTGAATTTACAAGATTATTTTCGTTTCTCTCTCTATCTCTCTCTCTCTCTCTCTCACATACACGCATACTGTCTCTCTCTCTATCTCTCTCTCTCTCACACACACATACACGCATACTGTCTCTCTCTCTATCTCTATCTCTCTCTCACACATACACGCATACTGTCTCTCTCTCTATCTCTCTCTCTCACACACACACACGCATACTGTCTTTCTCTCTCTATCTCTCTCTCACACACACACACACGCATACTGTCTCTCTCTCTATCTCTCTCTCACACACACGCGCATACTGTCTCTCTCTCACACACAAACACGCATACTGTCTCTCTCTCACACACAAACACGCATACTGTCTCTCTCTCTATCTCTCTCTCACACACACACGCTTACTGTCTCTCTCTCTCACACACACACGCATACTGTCTCTCTCTCTCACACACACACGCATACTGTCTCTCTCTCTCACACACACACGCATACTGTCTCTCTCTCTCACACACACACACGCATGCTGTCTCTCTCTCTCACACACACACGCATACTGTCTCTCTCTCACACACACACGCATACTGTCTCTCTCTCACACACACACACGCATACTGTCTCTCTCTCTCTCACACACACACTCATACTGTCTCTCTCTCACACACACACACGCATACTGTCTCTCTCTCTCTCTCTCTCACACACACGCATACTGTCTCTCTCTCTCTCTCTCACACACACACATACTGTCTCTCTCTCTCACACACACACGCATACTGTCTCTCTCTCTCTCTCACACACACGCATACTGTCTCTCTCTCTCTCACACACACACGCATACTGTCTCTCTCTCTCTCACACACACACGCATACTGTCTCCCTCTCTATCTCTCTCTCACACACACGCGCATACTGTCTCTCTCTTTCGACGAATCCTAATTAATTTAAGAAAGCTAAGCAATAGCAAAGATTGGTTAAAAATGTCGGATTTAAGCAAATCAAGCATATTGACAACAGTTTTCGAACATAACTATCAGATAATATTCTTTTTCCTAACTTTTTACAAACTAATTAAAGAGAATAATAGAATAAAGATAGTGGGAAACATTTTTATTTCTCTTGAAAGAGAGAAGAAATCACATTTAATTTTATTTTATTAAATAAAGGTTATATTATCCCTTTCCTACGTTTTTTTAAGGTAAATTTATATTATACAAAAAAAATTTAATTGATTTTCTTAATAGAATCGATGATTGGTTATAACCAATCATCGATTCTATTAAGTATGTATAAAAATATTTAAAACATAATGATGACTAAAACATAGAAAACTTACTAAAATTAAATATGCAAAGTTAGAAAAATTATTAAATTTTTATAATTTCATTCAGTTTCATAACTGTTAAATTAAGAATATTAATGTAATTAATAAATATAATATTTTAATGTCGTTGATTGTTTAAAAAAATAGTTATGTGGAGTGATTATAAATTAATTTTAAGTTTCAAAAACCTGAAAAAATAATTACTGATCAGTATGTGTCAAATCTGTATGAAAGATTATTGAAAAAGGGAGAAAGAGCATAGCATAAGAAAAACATAGCTCCAAATTTTAGCTATAAATAGGTCTGTAAATGAAGATAAATCTTCCATAATCAAAGTAATCGATATATTTTGGCAACTGTTTTTATTGGGCGCGATTTCTCTTTTGTTGTCCTTTCTCAGTGAGTGTATCTTTATGACAAATATAGCCATTGAAGTCAACCATATTGCTGGCATACCCATTATTTGTTTACTTTTTGGTCATTATTCTATAGTCATTATTAACTGTAAAATTATTGTTTCTTTCGTTCCAATTGAGATCATGATTACGCCACTTTATTACAATTCTCATTTGCTTAAAATATCCATGACTGCAGATAACGTTTCATCTACGGCTATTTATATTGATGCGGCATAGTAAATCCGACTTAACAAGGAATTGCAGCAAAACTTCAAAATCGCCTTCTTCGAATGGCAGCAAACAAGGCGAAGTTCACGATCGAATGTTTGAGTGTTTTCGGAAATTAAAAAAAACTATGTCATGATTTTTATCAGTAATAAAGAAGTTTTTTTTTTTTTTACTTATAATTTTTTCTGTTTATAAAATTTTTCAAATTTATGAAAATCACCCGTTGTTTTAAGTAATTTATTTTCAAATCTTTATCGATATTGCTTCCAAAGTTGAACACATTTTATAGTTAGTTTAAATCAATATGAACAGTTTAAATTTTTATGGGATAATATTTATAAGAAATATGCTAGTTTTTTTATTATTGATTGAAATTTATTCTACAAAGCGATGATTTTAATCAATTTTATGAAGAACTGAATATGATAATATCAATCTTATTTATCAATTAACTACTTCACACTTTTAAAATCAAGCAATTTTTACACATTATATACTTCATAATACTGTACGTGCTGTTTCACGAAACTGATCACAGAGGATTTTGAGGTTAAACGTAGAATTAACATTTGAAATTTTGTGCTATTTCTGTTACATTAATTAACATTTCAAAGTGCTATTTCTGTTTTCAAAATGCCTTTTTAAATGATGTTTATTTTTATATTTTCCAATGCAAGTCAAGAAATATATAATTAAAATATACTATTTTTTTTATTTCATGTTACTTTTGTGTTCTTCTATTTTAAATTCGGTTGCGAATTTCATTTGGCGATAAATACTGGTATTATAGAGTCCAGGTTAATCATTTCCACTATGGAAGATTAATCTAAATGAAAGTACATGTTATTAACATGACATATTAGAGTTGGAAAAAAATATATCGAGGGTAAATAAATGGTTGTCTTCATTTCTCATCTTAGAAATTATCTGACAGTCTCAATAAAGAATCGCACTCTCAAAACTCAAACGATGATTGTGTATCATTAGTTATGCCACTGTGTATCATTAGTTTTTCCACTGCGTACCATTAGTTATGCTCCTGTGTACTATTAGTTTTGCCAGTGTGTACCATTAGTTATGCCACTGTGTACCATTAGTTATGCCACTGTGTACCATTAGTTATGCCACTGTGTACCATTAGTTATGCCACTGTGTACCATTAGTTATGCCACTGTGTACCATTAGTTATGCCACTGTGTACCATTAGTTATGCCACTGTGTACCATTAGTTATGCCACTGTGTACCATTAGTTATGCCACTGTGTACCATTAGTTATGCCACTGTGTACCATTAGTTATGCCACTGTGTACCATTAGTTATGCCACTGTGTACCATTAGTTATGCCACTGTGTACCATTAGTTATGCCACTGTGTACCATTAGTTATGCCACTGTGTACCATTAGTTATGCCACTGTGTACCATTAGTTATGTCACTGTGTACCATTAGTTATGCCACTGTGTACCATTAGTTATGCCACTGTGTACCATTAGTTATGCCACTGTGTACCATTAGTTATGCCACTGTGTACCATTAGTTATGCCACTGTGTACCATTAGTTATGCCACTGTGTACCATTAGTTATGCCACTGTGTACCATTAGTTATTCTACTGTGTACCATTAGTTATGCCACTGTGTACCATTAGTTATGCCATTGTGTACCATTAGTTTCACACATTCCAGACCATGAAAAAAGAATTGGTCTGATGTCTTTCGTGAGGCAGGAACAATAATTTTATTCTTTTAATATGAGGTTTGTTAGAAGCAGGAAAGGAATTGATTCGGTGTTTGTTGATTCTTCAACTGATTTGGCGGCCACAGCAGTGCAACAGATGTCGATTATTAGTAACCAACCATTCAAATTGCCTGAATTTAGACATGAGCACAATGCATAAAGTTCTACGAATCATACTGTGTTGCTATGAATACATAATTACTTAAATACAAGACTTGCTGAACAGCCATCACGAAATTATTTTGTTTAAAATTTCTTGCTCGCATTGAATTGAGTCGCCATGAAACATTTTATGGACAGTCGAAGCCCATTTCCATCTGAAAAATAAGTGAAAACACAATATACACTTATATAAAGAGTATATGCTGAAATTTATCTATTTAGAAAATATAAATGAAAAGTTTGAAATATTTGCAAATTTTTTTATCAGTTTATACAATTCTTAATTTGTAAATTGTCATATCAAGCTCCCGCATCAGACTACTGACTTCAGGGTAGTTAAATGTTTTCATGTCCTTAAACATAGAAATTTTAACACTCTTTCTTTTATCAGAATGTATTTTTTTTTGTCGCATTAGAGAAGAGTCGTTTTATTTTTAAAGATAAAGGTTGACAAATGTTTTCAAGCGTTGTTCCTATGATTTGTTTCTTTGTGTTTTCCTATTTTTCAAATACGATCAGATTTTTGAGCATTTATATAGCAAATTTTATTTAAACCCTAGTAATTTACGAATTTTTAAATTTTTGTGCATAAATGTTCTTAAAAATTTGCGTCAGTATATCTATTGATATTAAAATATTCTCATAATTTTAATTTGACAAAAGCGTGTAATTCTTACATTTTATTTAATATTAAAAAAAGATTTACTTTTAAACATTTTTATCTAAAAAAATTAATTTTATGAATTATTATTATTTTAAAATCTAGAATTCGGCTACTTTTATTAACAAAATGAAAGTTTTTTGTATAATTAAAACACTTAAGTAATGCTAAATTTACAAATATAGAGATGTTGTTTTTCTTCAATAATCAGACTCAAGATTATCTTGTTCATCAAATAAGATGATTAAGATCTATTTTTAAAAGTAAAAAGTCCATATATCTATAGTAAATTTATTCGTTCAATATATTGTATGATACACATTTTAATCATTTCGGAATATTTTAATGTAAATATTAGAATTGATTTTTAATCTAAATCATAATCTGCTATTTTTAATCTTTGCTAGAGCTTTAATTTCTGCTATTACATAATTAAAATCCTCATATATCATTATTTCCTCAGAAACTAAATGCCAATGAAATTTGTTGCCACTACTCTAAATATTACATACTCTATATTCTGATTCGAAAACTAAACTTTAAGATAACAAAAGTAACAATTAAAAACTATAATTAATCACAAGAATTCAACATTCAGATAAAAAATTAAGCATTGGAAATAATTTCACGCATATTGAAAACTAACTTAAAGGCAAAGCTTTACTGAGTTAAACATTATACACAAATACATAATATACCATCGTCAGACATCAGATCTTAGTTTTCGTAAGCTTGAAACATGATGTTAAATGAAGAAAATATTTGAACTATGCCAGAGAGAGCTAAATAAATGGTTCAGCTAAATGTAAAACACTTCAAATAACAGAAAATAGTCAATAATTAGCTCAAAAATGTGTGCATTTAAGTCAATTAAATTTTAATTACGAGGGTCACTCTGAAATCTTTGAGACACAACTAGGTTTTTAAAGTTATACTTACAAAATTTTAGGTGTGTTCAAAGTAGTCTCTTCCAGCATCAATGCATTTCTGTAGACGAATTTTCCACTGATTAAATATCTCAAGACATTCATTTCTTGGAATAGATGAAAAAATGCATTTATAGCCACATCAACCTCTTCTTCTGAATGAAAACGACGTTCACGTAAGTTCTTTTTTAGATTAAAGAATAACCAAAAGTCGCACATAGCTAGATCAGGTGAATACGGCGGATGTTCGATCACTTTAATTAGTTTTTGTTTAAGAAACTCAACTGTTAAACCGGCTGTATGTGAAGATGCATTGTCATTGTGAAGCATTAGTCCCCTAACATTCAGTTCTCGTAGAATTTCTGAAAGACATTTAATAGTATACCAGATTGCTGTTAGTGTCTTCTGTCCTTCCAACTTGATGACTTTGATAAACCCCGTACTTCTGAAGAAAACGGCATACATCACTTTTTTCAGTGCGCGTTGTTTGTTCACCATTTTAGGCGTGGGATCATCTTCAAAGACCCATACTTTGCTTCCTTGACATGTTGGAACGTCAAAAAATGATATGTACATTTCAACAACTGTTACAGTTTTAGAAATGATGTGGTGGCCACCATCATTTAGCAATTTAAGAGTTTCTTAACTGATTCTGACACGCTCCGATTTTTGGTGCTCAGTTAGATTATGGGGAAACCAAAGGCAAACTACTTTTTTCATATGTCATTCTTCATGAATGATTTTGTGTATGGCTGCGGATCCAATGTTAAGTTCCTTCTATATCATTTGATAAATACAGCGATTATCATCCATTAACATTGTGCGTATGGCAGACACATTGACCGGGATTACTCCCGACGGCCTTCCTGTGTGTTCTTCATCCTGAAGAAAATTACGACCTCTTCTAAATTCTCTAAACCATCTGAATACAGTAGCACGAGCTGGAGATTCATCATCAAATGCTAATTGCAACCGTTGAACGCATTCTTCTTGATTTAATCCTGCTTGAAAATCGTAGAAAATCATAGCGCGAAAATGTTCTCGCGTCAACTCCATTTTCTCTTCTGTTTAAAATTTATTCTACGCTAAACAAGTTGAAGTAAGTCAGTAAAAAATCGTCTTCTGTGTTAAAATACTTTGTATTTTGAAATTAAACCATTATTTTTATTTTGTAAATTCTCGTCTGCGTGTATCTCAAAAATTTCAGAGTAACCCTTGTATTTTAATATATTTTTATATTGCCATATCATTATTTATCCTACTAATATAATATTAGTATATTAATAATAATGTATATACTGTAAATTTCAATTAAAATATTACCAGATATGTTTTATAATATAGAATTATTAAGACAATTTTATACTCGAATAATACTATTCATTCAAGTCGAAAATTTTATTTACTGTAATCTAACAAAAATCTGCTGCAGTCTCCTTTTACTTTTATTAAATATTTCTGAAGAATATAATAAAAAATCACAAGCGTAATATAAATTTTGTTGAAAATTCACATACACAAAATTACTTTAAACTGTAAATGATTTTATTTATTAATTAGTAAGATTATAGTTATTCAATAAATTAAACATATGATTAACTCTTTCTAATTGTAAGATAAGTATACTTACCACCAATTTCATCAATTTTTAAATGTCCGTGGTAATCTATCTTACCAATTATCATTTGTACTGTAAATTCAAAGATTATTCAAAAGAGAGTATGACATATAAGCATAATTTGCGATGTCCCGTTATGTATTTCACCATCATTTTATTGGTTTCATGAAAATAATTTAATTTCAGTCTTTATATAAATAGATATTCCAATATACAATTTCTTTGGTAGATTGTATTATTTATGTAAATTATTAAAATATACTTTGTTGTACTTTTCTATTTATGCTTCTATTATTAATTCCAACTAATTATCCAAAAGTTGTCGAGTCTTTTTTTTTTTTTTTTAGTTTTTATTAGTATTTTATTATTTTTTTTCTTTGTAAAGACTTTACGATATCAATTTCTGCCAAAAGATGATTTTTCCAATGGTATTTCTGGTTTTTAGTGTTCTGATCAGTTTATTCAAAGAAAAAGTAGACACTGTTTTTTGAAATTTTCTTAATTTCTCTCACTATATTATATCAAGTGATTTCATAAAATTTTCTAATAAAAATGTGGTGTTTTAAAGTTTCTTATCAATTTATATGCTAATATTTTTTCTTTTATAATTTTTCAAATAAAACTTGATGTGTAAATATACAATTTTAATCTATAATGTTTGCCATTAAAGTTATAATACTTGTAATAAATTATAACATGTATGTCAAAATAACACGAAAAGCAGAATTTGTTGAGATATGCAAATGCTTAACATTTCAGCGCATTTGAGTGCTGAAGAGTCACAAGTGACAATAAAGCACTGCATAAATAAAACAAATGTGCAATTGATTTCTCTTTCCAAAAAATTTTTTGCAACTTTGGGATTTTCATACTATACCATTTGACAAAAAGATATACTTACCAGTATAACACAGGATCAGATAAAGGTAAGATGTTTGCTTTTGGGAGTGTGGATTGTTGCAATTCACAGCGATCAAATTCCAGCCATTTTCATGCGAATAATTAATCTGTTAGTTGATGAGGATCACAATGAAATGCATGCAAGATATCTATGACCTCCCATTATGTACGTACTATTGTCATGCACTTTCGGCGAAATCCAACTAGTTTCAAACGAATATGGAATGCACTGGTAGTGGAGCATCGCAGTGAATTGAATATGAGATCTCAACACCATCATACAATTAACATCCATCAGAAGTGGTATATTGGGAGGTCATCTATGCAAAATCGAGCAATCACATGACCGAGCATTAACTACATTTGTTTACAGCATCTCCAGTATAATCTCATACAGTAAGAAGACGTTTAAGATAGCAAAACAGATTAACAAGATGAACATTATTTCGATTTTACATTGTAGAATAGAAACAGATAATGGCCTTAATGTTTTTAGTAGTGACTATGGATACCATAGAGCACAATGTCGCCTTTAACAACAAATCCTGGTCCTGTGTCCATTATTTTAATCTGTTTATATGTGTCCGTAATCTCCAAGAAGAACATTCATTACCAGGTTCCATTCGATAATGTCTCTGATTATACGGATAGGCATTAGAAACATGATACCCACATCTGATGTTATGATAGATTGCAATTTGGAAGGTGTTTAGTTCATTTCTGACGCCTGAGATTATTGATTATCTTTTAGGTCTGTAAAAAGCCTTCTTTCAACAAGATAATATAACGGTGCATTTTTCGTTATGAGTCTACCCTTCTCAATGCAGAGAATATTCGATTGTTCTCTAGCCTTCACGTTCTCCAAACCTCTCACCTATTGAAAACATCTGATCATGGCTTTCTCAGAAACTGGCCTACTACCCATCCTCAGCAATTATGGGGTAAAATACGTCCTTGTTTCTTATGAATATATTTTCAATCACATGTTCTTTTAATAATTTACTATAATAACTATTATCATAAAAAATCTAGTTTTCCTAAAAATTAAAATTGCTATAACAATTTAGTTTTCATGATTATATGTTCATAAGCCACTTATTTCAATCACTAAATTTAAATTAACGACACAATAATTTTGAAGCTTTGAAATCAAAAGCAGGTTAAATAGCGTAATTAACAATGCGCTTACTTCTAAAAATTACAAGAAATACTATTTCCCTTTTTTATTAAAAAAGTCCAGAAAATGTTTCTAAATCCCTAGCTAGCCTCGAAAAATAAAGATTCAAATATAAGTTCTTGGGTTTAATCCCAAGCATGTCAATTGAAATATTCATCTACCAATGAGGTTGTGTGTGTGTGTGTGTGTGTGTGTGTGTGTGTGTGTGTGTGTGTGTGTGTGTGTGTGTGTGTGTGTGTGTGTGTGTGTGTGTGTGTGTGTGTGTGTGTGTGTGTGTGTGTGTGTGTGTGTGTGTGTGTGTGTGTGTGTGTGTGTGTGTGTGTGTGTGTGAGAGAGAGAGAGAGAGAGAGAGAGATACTAAATACTTAAAATTTTTTGAATCTTTTCAGATAAGATTATTCGAAAAGATGTGACAAAAAACATATCTTTTTAAGTCCAAAACTTCCTCTTGTTTTCATGCCAATATAATGTATATTTTAAAGACAATCAAAAAATATCTTTTCATATTATTTACTCGGAAAATTTTAATTCTACAGCTTGGTATTCCAATATCAGTTTTCCGCAGAACACGAGAATCAATTTTCTTTTCTAAATCCAAACTATAACTTTTTAGTGTCACCAGCTGTCTAAATAAATCAGATATTTGACATTACAATTTTACAAATTTTATATTTCTTCTAGTATGAAAAATATAGTTAGTGTCATCCATAACAAGGGATTTATCAGTTACACGATTTGTTATAGCTCAATATTTTACGTGCTTAAAGTAAAATTTATTCCGAATATATTTCAAATATTCTCGAAGGTGATATCGTTTTAATGAATTTTTATTATTAATCTTTTATTCTTTTTTTAATTAAAAACTAATAATAATTTAATATTAAAATATTATTCACATTTGAAAAATTCTAAATCACCTTAAATTTATTTCTAAATAATTGAAAACATTAAAATTTATTTAAACAGATTTGAAGCCCAAACATGGATAAATATGGAATAAAAATCTTAGTTCTTGCTTCAAAACTATAGTCTTAATAGGCTGATCAAAATTGATACTTAAATATATGCATGGAAATAAATATCCTTACATAAGAGCAACATTGCCCACAAACAGTAAAAAACATTTTTTATAAAGTAAACTACAATGTCGATACAAAGAGAAAGATTTTGGTAACCATATTCACCATTTATAGTTTGCTGAAGTTGTTGTTGTTGCAGTAGCATGCTTCCTTGTACGTACCCCTGAGATGGGCTCTATCAGTAAAATCAAAACAGCTAGTTGGAGTCTTCGTGATTCTCGAAGCAGGACTAAGCAAACACTCCCAATAGTTGGCCTGCCACTTTCCCACAACATAGAGACCAGTCCCAGTTTTAACGATTTGAGGATAAACCGAGATTCGAACTCACTGCCTTCCGATTAAGGGAATAACGCACAAACCAATCAGACCACTGCGGCCTCTAGCTTGTTGAAGTAGAATCAATTAAGATTCAAACTTTAGAATCAGTCAAGCAATGGATTCATAAGTCATGAAATTGGAAGAAAGAAATCATAAGCAACGAAAATAAAATCAATGCAACAAAGAAAGTAATGATATCGCAATGAATACTAAACCTTTATCCCTAAAACATATAAGAATTACCTTTACATCCCTAAATTGTAATATCGATCGTATGTTATTATTTTCTAATGTTATTACAGTATATATTTTAACTATCTGAAGTAAACCTTCATAAAAAAGCATAGTAAAATTGAAAATCATACATTCTTACAAGACAACTAAAAACACAGAAAAGCTATAAATTTTAGCTACACAAAAACTTCAAGGCAAAATTAATCATTCCCTCACAATATTCTAATATTATTTATCATTAATAATTTGCGATTAAAAACTAAAACAAGTTATCCAAAAACATCCTATTACGGGTAATCTTATCTGAACTTTTTACTCCAAGGAGACTGAAATAAAATATCTTCAAGTGGCATCAAGTATCTGTTTGAGACCGTACTAATTACGTAGACGCCATTACAAAAGCAAAAAATGTCACAAAATATGAGTTTTAACATGCTTTTCTCAAAAAGATGTACACTTAGCTTTGTGTTTAAGTTTGGAAATATTAATTTATTGTACTGGAATAAAATTATTTCATTTTAATGGATTTCAATTTATGATTTTTGGAACATTAGTTTTCATTGTAATCGATGAACACGAAGCCTAGTGGATTATTGGCAACGTTTCACGCTCCAAAGGTACAGATCTGAGGTTCCAGCCTATGGGCCATGCTAGGTTGACTGAGCCTTTCATCTCTTATGCGGGTCGATAATCTGAGTACCAAGCAGGTTTCGGAACAAAACACTGGGGGTTTCGCGTTAGGCTGACCACATAATTAGGACATATGCTTAATATATATATATATATATATATATATATATATATATATATATATATATATATATATATATAAATATATATATATATATATATATATATATATATATATATATATATATATATATATATATAAAGTGTGTACATATATATTTTATAAAAGAAAGCTTTCCACAACAGCCTTTCTAGAAAGAATTTGTTTCTATATGAAATCACTATCTTCAGTAAAAAAAATTTTAAGCATTTTTTTATATTTAATTAAAACAACAAAACATGTAATAGAATATGATATAATTTAATTAAAATTTTAATATGAAATTTAATATTGACATGAAAGATTTTTGTTATTATATTCGTTAGTTGGTTGATTGACGTAGTAAAATACGTATTACTTGACTTATGTAATAAAAAATCCTCTCTATAAAAAATGCAGTTCTCACTTTGTAATCTAAGTTTTCTATGCAGCATAGGTTTTGTGAAATTGACTTTAAATAATGAAGAAATAAATTTTTACCTCAAGTCTCGAAGTAAGATTTTAAAGGAAAAAATCAATTTTTTTTAAAAGTATTCAAAGAAGTTGGTAATACCATAGTTCAGTATCAAATCATAAAAAATATACATAATGTGAATTTTGAAGAATAAAATCTTATATACTATCCCACAAGTTGTATTTGTTAGTATAAGTAATTAATTAATATATTTTTAATCTAAAAATATTTTTGAATTTATTAAATTTGAAACTTATAAAAAGCTTGACTATTTTTCATAAAAATGTATTTTACTATACGCAACAACACATTTTATGCCTTTTTGTATCCTAAGAAATTAATTTTTGTAAAAATTTCTCATCTGTTGATTTTATATGTAGAAATGTTTTAAAAATAAAAGTAAATTAATGTTTTCTTTCATATTTGATAGATATTTTTTAGTAATAAAGCTTTCAATAAAATAATAACTTTATACGCGAAAGATATTTATTCAACCAAATTCAGCAAATTTGATCTGTGTCATATTAGGTGATAATATACTTAAGATGACTTATTTTGTTAAGTAAAATTATTAATGAATTTCTGATAAAGCCTATTTTTAATATAAGAAGCTTTTTGAAATAGAAATAATTTATATTTTACTATTTCATAGCATGTGTATTGCATTGAATATTATTGTGTTTAAGAGATAAATTTAACATAATTGCATAATTGCAATAAAAAATTAGTTATTTATTTTGTTCTTAATAGATTTAAATTAATCTTCTTTAGTGATGATGGAAATCCCTCTATCATAAAAAAATTTAATAATTTTATTATAACACATAGTAATGTTCTTGTAACTGTTCGAATTATTTAAGTAGTATGTGTTAAATTTTAAACAAACGTTTTAAAATTTAAAAAAAATTCCCATTTCAAATAAATTTTATTGATTTATATATATATATATATATATATATATATATATATATATATATATATATATATATATATATAGATATATATATATATATATATATATAAGTTAGGAATATAGAGCTTCATTAAATCATTGTAATGTGTACAAATTGCTACTTTTTATTGAAAAAATGGGTAAATCCTTTCCTTTTGTGCGATAAATTACTTGTAAAATTTAAGCTAAAATTTTCCTTTGCATTTTTTAAATTAGTCACTTTTTATGACAGATGTTAGGTTAGACCATAAGATTTATATCACACCAAAATTCTTTTAAAGCTTTGTTCATAATTGAATTTTACACTTTAAATTTAACTGCACATTTCTATACTAATATATTTCATCAAAATATCATTAATATTCAATAAAATTTTAAATCATGGAAATAGATTATACTCTTTGTAAACATTTTATCTATCAATTGTGTTTGGATTACATAAGTAAATAAAAAAATGAAAATCATATTTAATTTAAAGATATTTAACTAATGATTAAATATTAGAAAATATTTACATTAGTAGTTTTAAACTATTTCTAAAAATTGTAAATGCTCTATTTTTCTTTTACTAAATTATTAAGTTTCTAATTATCTTATAGCGTGCATGATTTCTAAAAATAAATCTAATTTTCTTTCTTTCACACTACAGTTACTTCTGAGTGATTTATCTTCAAACTTCCATCAACGTCACGCAAGTTAAGATGAAATCATTAATTGTGAATCAAAGATTTAGTTAAGTGTTCTTTCTTAATAAGTTTGTAACATAAAAATTAAAAAGGTAATAGCATTCTCTCACATATCTTTCATTCTTTTTTTTTATCAGGATCAGTCATTCAGATTTAAAGAATGACAGTGAATTACAATTGTTACGTCTGCGATATATAATAAATTGAGTTATTTTTGTACAAACTTTTGTAAAGTTAAATAAAAATATAAAATGAGTATATAATTTAAAAAGAAGAAATTTACGAATATCCAGACTACAATAGACTATTTCAATTCCAATTTTTACTAAAACTTTTTTCAGTATAGTTTAATTCAACATAAATACCTTAATTTTCTTCCTAATGAGGGCATTTATGTTGAATTAAACTATAAAAAACTTCCTTCTAACGCAGACCTTCTATTTTACTACTAATTTTGATTTTCATTACAAACAGAAACTTTCGAATGTTTGAATTTCTTTAACTATTCCTCTTTTTCAATGAATTAAGTAAATATGCATTAAAAATTCAAAAATTTTTTGTTATACTTTAACTTGAATAGTAAATTAAAAACTCATATAATACTTGAAAGATTTATTTAAGAACAATTTTTATCATTAAATGTTCCATAAATGGTTTTATACATAAAATCTATTTCATTATATTTCTTAAACGAATTTCATGCATTACACTGCCACACTTATAGAAATCAGCAAGTAAATAATAATTATTTTTGTTGTTTAGAATTATGATAAATTTTACAAAGAATTCCCAAGCAAAATTTATATCTTTTTTAAGGAAAACATAAATCTTATAAAAAAAGTAGTTCTTCAATTGCATTCAGATTTATGTCTATTCTAAGTACATTAATATCTGACCATTATGCTCATATGTTTCCTTTTATTAATTCAAAAAATTATCTTAATATGCCTTTTGATTTCACTAAGACAAATTAACATAATTTTTATTTAATCTTAAAATTAAATTAAATAATATGGAATTAATATGCAAATCCAAAATTTGAACTGCAAACAAAAACTTGGTACAACAGTAATCAATATATTTGAAAAAATATAGGTATTATTATAGATAAAAACTATTAAAATGGATATTTTTCAAATAATTAAAAAAATATGTCTTTTTTAACTAGAAAAAGTTAGAAATTAGTGAAATTTATTGAAAATCCACTAGGACACCTCTTTAAACTCCCATAAAATCTTAAATTATTCAAGAAGTTTTTATAGCGGCATCTTTTTAAAGCACAAGAAGGAAAGTGTCTAAAGATTATATATTGCTTCTCTAGGAAATAAAACAAAAAGTTAGAGAAAAAACTACATCTGTCTTTTTTTTTTTTTTTTCGTTTTAAACTTTGGCTTCTCTTTTTGTTTTGAAATTTTTTTTGTGTGTGTGTTTTTATCATTGCCCTTATAAAAATAATATAAATGTAAAATTCAAATTAAACAAGCTCCAGACATCTTAATAGCTAAAAATTCTTTCTCCATAAATTTTTTTAATGAAAAATACATAAAATAATGACAAATAATTTTCAGAAAAATACATTCCATTGAAAAATACAAATCTGTTATTGAAAAATATGCATGTTTGATAATTTTATTAATAATATCTTTTGCTGTTTAACACATGGTGTAAAACAGAAAAATAACAAAATACATTTAAACTAAGGAAAATTCGTTAAGATATTATTTTTCATTTGCCCTTGTGTATATTGATATAGCTTTGAATTTTTATTTATGAAAACAAAATTTTTAAGAAATAACGATTTTTAATAATATAATATTACTGCAATAATATTATATTCGAATTGTGACAGTATCGTAATAGTATTATAAAAATATTCAAATATTCATACAAATTTTGCTTAAGAAGAGCTGATTAAAATTTATCTTGATATAAAAGATTAAAATAAATTTTCTGAGGTAAACTTTAAAGAAACTCGACATTAAAAAATATAATTCAATGGATGATAACTATACAATAGATTAAATATACAATAAAATGAAATATTAAATTAAAAGAATTTTGCAAAACTAGAATTCTATAGTATTGCACAAAATTAATAATGTTAAAAATACTTATTGAGAAATATTAATCATTTTATATTAGAAAATACTTCAAATAATTTTCTGTTCAAAGTATTTTAGTCAATAACTTTCTATATTGTAAGAATAACATGCAAGTCATTGAAATTAAACATCAGATAAAGAAATAGTATTTTGGAAAAGAATAAATTTGCAATGAACACTTTTACGAAAATTTAATTTTGTTAAGCATTACTTCACGTAACTAAATAAGTTATACGATTCTGAGAAAACTCGCATAGCGTAATTAGATGACATGCAACTTCAAATTATTTCCTAAGAATTACTAAAAACACATGATCTAATTTTCAAAAACAAAAGTCGAATTTAAAAATTATCGTTTTTCTTTATAGTATTCAACGTTCTTATGAGTTTGTTTCAGTGAACATTTATAGATATTATATTTTCCTGCTTTTAAAAATAAATACATAAATATCATATCGTTTTTAGTCGCCAATTTGAGGAATATTAGGGAATTTAAGCCTCTAAACATAATTTGTATTTATTAGTAAAAAATATTCCATCTTTCATACAAGAAGGATGAATCTACTAAACCATTCTTTAAAGGTGTGTTTTAAAATTACACTTTAGGAACAAAACTTGAATAATATAAGTGTTAAAAACAATTTCTATAGTCTTACATTATTTGTTAAAAAAATTGTAATAACATTTAAGTTTTAAAAAGTAGATTCGAATTCGCAAATTTTTATGCATTATGAAATTCAGTAACCCTATAAATTTACTTAAAAAAACAGTTATATGTGGAAGTTACTTTTTCCTCTACCTCTATCAAAATATAAATATATAACCATGAATGGTATATTTTATCTGTCAATTTGAGAGAAGCCAAGACTCTGAAATTTATTACTCAGAATATAAGATCCACAAATTATTTAATACTTTATTTTATGAAAAAGCAAAATATATTTTATAAATATAAAGTTTTATTTAATTTCCAATGTCAGGGCAAATACAAGGAATGACACAAATAAAACACATGAAAAATTACAAAATAGACATGAGTCGAAGACAGGACTGGTGAATAAGTACATAAACGTTACTTCAAAAGATCTCTAGCTAGCCAATAAAGCTATGATTCAGAGCTGCCATTACAGTGCAGCACAGTGGTGGATGTGGGTCCTATTCATGGGTTCCGTTAAGTTGCAGAGCGGACAGTTGGGTGAATTGAAGTTGCCAATGCTGCACAAATGTTCAGACAGACAGTCGTGACCCGACATATATCTATAAAGTAAAATGAACGAATTAAGATGAATTTTACGAACATCATTTGATAATAAATTTTGACTCTTTATGTACAAAATATTCAAAAATAAGTTTAATTTCTAAATAAACTGGAATAATTTTTACATCAAATCATCTTTTAATTCAAAAACAAACCAATTATATTATATAACTATTTTAATATTATATTATAATGTTTATACATATGTATAAAACTGCATAGTATTATGTAAACATACTACACGAAATGCTTGTATAAATAATAATCTAATTTTTATGAAAACATTGCAAATTACATTTTGTTATTAATGACTACATGTTCAAATAATAACACAGTAAATTTTTTTATCTATTTATAAATTTCTAAAAAAATGTAGAGGATATTTCAGTACTAGTGTTATAATGCCAAAAAAACCTTTCTATGGTAGAATTTCACATAGCAGATTTATTTTTCAATATTTAGAAATATTAAAATAATAACAATAAATTTAAATATTTTATATATGTATATGCATATAATTTTGAGCAATATTTTAAACCTAAAATCTGGAATGAATGTTATAATATTTGACTAGTTGCAGTATTATAATAAGAAACATTCTCAAGTACTAGCGTAATGCTTCATAACACATTTCCTCAAATAAAATGTTAAACATGTAATCACACGTTGCATGTCTACTTAATAATTATCTTTGTTTTTATATAATTCAATAAGTTACAAATGAAAACAACTGAAAATCTTATTAACAATCACAACAGATTAATGGATCCCGAGAGACTTTTCTATGGTATGGGATATATTCATATGCAAAGAGATAAAAAAGGAATAAGTGTATAAGTAATTAATTATATATATAACAGAAAAAAGTAAAAGGGAAAATATACGTCTTCAGTTTAATACTGGTTGGGATAAAACTCCAAATTTATTTCAAAAAGTTTTCACCTTGGATTTTATGCTCCTTGCATGAGACCTTAGTGAGTCTAGTTAGAAATATTAGACTTCACATCTCACACAACCTACCAATTTATATTGAACACTGCCTACATACAGTCTTTTAGGGGTATTTTATGGGGGGAAAACATATTCATTCCCTTTAAGGAGGAAACGTATTCATGTAATATAAGTTAAAGAGAGAAAAAACAAGAATTTTAAGCATGCAGCTTTCCAGCATATATCATAAAAAGGAAACATGCCTTAATTCTGATGTTCGTAATTAGGTAGGATTGAACTTATAGCTTTCCATTCATATATAAGAGTAAGAGTTTCCCACTAGATTACGTTGGAACTAAACTAATAAATATTTATCTGAACTAGAAATAATGTCTGATAAAAGAATTATGTTGAAATTAAACTGATTGTGAATAAACTTTAAAGTAAATTCTATGAAATAAACTACAGGATTTCATTTTACTAAGGATTTATCATAAGCGCTTTGAATTTCTTAGGAAAAAATTATGAATAATCTGATATATGATACAAGAAATTAATTTGATTCAAATCAGCATTCAAACGAGACAAATAGTTCTTATATATTCAAGTAATATGACAGATTACTCGGGGGTAAATATTATTTCAACAAAATTTATCATCGAATTCATAAGAATCATTATCAAATAAATATTTCAAATTCAAATAAGTAATTCATTTTTAGAGGAAATTATAACATATTATTAAAATTTGTTTTATGATATTAATACTCACAGAGCAATTTTCTACATCAATTTTATTGAAGAATTTAATGAAATTTTAAAAATTTTCCCTTTTCATTTACACATTTTAAACTGGAAAATTTCTTTTCATTATTCAAATATTACACAATTATTGATTGTTCGAGATCTTTTTTAATATTTCCAATATAAAAAAAAACTGAATTAAATTTATTTAAACGACATACAAATACCAGCAAAGCATTTTTTTCAGTTTAAAAAAGGTTACTTTAAACAACATATGTGTTTATTTATAAAGGAGAGTAGTTTTGATGCTTCATAAAATACTTACAAACGATTCAACTACATTTAAAATAAATGTATAAATCAAATAAGTATTAAAAAATATGACTACTAAAAAATAGAGTAGGAGAACAATGAAAAAACATTAAAATTTAGAGGGTATAAGTACAAATGTTTTTTCCAAGTAAAATGAAATTACACTGAAAGGTCAAAACATTATGACCACCTTCACCGTTTGACATTAAGCCCACCAAAATGCCATGGGACACATATGATTCAGTGGGAAGGAAATATGATTTCCACGAAGAGTGTGAAATATCATTCGCTGTGATTACGTGTGCATTTCAAGGAAAACTATTCTCATCAGAATGGCTTCTTCAGAAAGCATATTGTGATGGCAGGAAGACTCAAAATGAATTTCTCCAAAACCACATAGTTCATCCACAATGCACCAGCTGTTTTTGAGAGTATTTATGCCAAATGGGTGAATGGCGTTGAGACGAGTAACCCAATAATATCTGAACATGATTAATGACACAGGATGTCATAAACTACTCTTCTTCGTAATATAAAATTGGAAGAAGTCAGTAGCTGGGTTAATGACCGAATACAATTTAAGACAAAGTAGAAGTGATTCAAAGCCGATGGTCAGTGATATTTATCACTTTTTCATTCACTCGAAATCACTTACATAAGCAGTGTTTTATATGAATCACATGAGTATTCACAGGAATAATGCTTCATAACCTTCGGGTGAATTATAAATCGTTCCCATTAGATGATATATCACCCAGAATTAGAAATTTAGGTAGACTAAACGGCAAAATGTAGCGATGGACATGATGTTTTGCCTTTTCAGTGTAAAAATACAGATATGTTTCAAATATAAACTGTTTAAAGTAAAAACTCAGTTTGACAGCAACAGCAAAAAAACACGGACAGAAATAAACAAAATTAATTTCATTACGATTCGGAAGATTAACGATAATTTAGTAAATTTAAAATAAAAAAGTTCAAACTTAAAAACAAGATAGTTAAAGTTATTAAAAACGTCAATTTAAAATATAAAGTAAATTAAAGAAAATTTTCTGACCAGAGATAAAATTCTAGTATATATTACATATTTTCAGAATTCTAAACTTAATAAAAATTACTAAACAAACTGGCATTTAATTAAAGATAACGGAATGTAAGCTATTAGAAATTATTTCAACTAGCGACAGAAACAACAAGAAATTAGATTACTTATCCTCGAAGGAAATTACAGTAAAATTCAAATTTATATTCTTATTTACAAATACAATTTACTCTACAAAGTGGTAATAAGATTAAAATCTTTCTTGACGTTAACATTTTAAATATATTGTGAAAATAAGTTTTATTACATATTGTTATTTATGTATAGTTAATTAAACATATTTTCATAAAAAGAAATTGAAAAATCTATCCACTGTTAATTAAAATACATGTTTTAAATAATTATTACAGATTATGGGATACTTTTAAATAATATTTATGCATCTAGAAAATTATTTTTTAAATTAGAACTGCGTTTTAACGTATTTAAATATATTTAGAAAAAGAAGAGTGTAAAATCACTATTTAACAAAATGATATTAATGCAACTGGGAATCGAATTTATCCTAAATATGTGTGTAGAATGATGTTTTACTACGACAATATAATAGTAGATATTTTAATTCATTTCTGCAATTTCAAATAAAAAAATAATGAAATAATAAATATGCTAAATATCTCACAATAAATTTTCCTAAACAAACTATGAAAACTTTAAAATAATTTAGAAACATTAAATCAAAGCCTGCGAAACAAAGTTTTGACAAAGAAATAAATGCAAAGGCAGAACTGTAAATGTTTTTAGAATCAACTTTCTCATTATTGTGTCTGTGCTTAGAAATAAAAAGAATTAAAATCTCAAACAAAAGGAGCTTTCAAAATTAGCATTATTTTAATTTCAAAGTTGCAAAATATTTGATTAATTTTTAATATATTCTACTTAAGATACAAAATATGGTGAAATGCAGTGACCTTAATTTCAGACAATTCTTATAAAGCTGCCTTATTATTTATCTCCCGTTAAAATGAAGAATTTCAACAAAGCAAATTTTAGATACTCAAGTAAAATTAATGCTCGATTTACAACAATTAATCTTTTAATATGGGTAGCCAAGTCATCTGGCATCAGCAAAACAAATTGCAAAATTTAAATTTAGAACCAAGATTGTGTATGAAAAATTTAATAATACTTGTGTGTGTGTGTGTGTGTGTGTGTGTGTGTGTGTGTGTGTGTGTGTGTGTGTGTGTGTGTGTGTGTGTGTGTGTGTGTGTGTGTGTGTGTGTGTGTGTGTGAGAGAGAGAGAGAGAGAGAGAGAGAGAGAGAGAGAGATAAGAATTAAAGTTTTATTTACAAATCTCAACAGCTGAGTAAACCTTTTGAAATCAAATTTAAACATTTTTAAATGACTTTATTTTTTACAATAATGACCATTTATATTAATCTGTTAGATTAGATAGCCCAGAAGCAACAAAATAACAAAAATGAAGAGAAAATAAATTTTTAATTATATAGTTACGATTTTCCAAACATACACTAAAAATCCTAAATATTCAACGCAACTAAATGCTAAGGAAGATACTAAGGATGCTAAGGAGATTTCGCGTAGGGACGATACATAACTTATACAGAGAAGTGTAAAGTATCATTCCTGTGACTGAGTGTGTGATTCATGGAAAAGGTTGCTGATACAAGCTGCTTTGATAGGAGGCAAACAGTGATGAGCGGAGGACTCGAAATGAGTATCTCTGAAAGTATATGGTTCATAGAATATTCACAAGCAGTTTTTGTGAGTTCTGTACCAAGCGGATAAATAGGGTTGAGACGAGTGGTGATAAGTGTATAACGAGAGTTTTGCACTTATCACCACATTTTTCATTAACTACATAGAGATATCGGAATCTGCCATTCTTCAGAATGTTGGCAAACAGTGTGTGTGGCACATGATTTAATGATAGATTATAATGTGTCGAAGTAAACATGTTTTTAAGGATACGACACTGATGTTAGCCACTGTCTACCATCTATTTTATTATACGTAAGAGAGTCAGCGTACGACATCTAATATCGTTAATGATATGCCAGCTGTTTGTTGCTTATCTCATCATCTACTGAACCACGTGCTGGTCATGACATTTAGCTGGGATCAGTTAATAATGCTTACGTTTCTCAATTAATTTTTTATTAATCGATGAATTTCATTGCTAAATATTCAATTAAATTTCAAAGGATTGCGATACGAGAAAAATATTTTTGCTTGAAAGTGCTTACAATAGTCATTGCTAATGCAAATACTTACTTTGACTTGGGCTAAATTTTCAGTTATTTTATTATTTTATTTGAAATTAAGCCACCCACACTGTCCAGTGATCAATGCGAATAGGGAAGTCTTAGGTTCGAATAAGGATTCGGGCATGGATGTATAAATGTCTCTCTCTCTCTTTCACTCTCTGTCTCTCTCTCTTTCACTCTCTGTCTCTCTCTCTTTCACTCTCTGTCTCTCTCTCTCTCTTTCACTCTCTGTCTCTCTCTCTCAGTCTCTGTCTCTCTCTCTCTCTCTCAGTCTCTGTCTCTCTCTCTCTCTCAGTCTCTGTCTCTCTCTCTCTCTCTCTCTCTCTCTCTCTCTCAGTCTTTGTCTCTCTCTCTCTCAGTCTCTGTCTCTCTCTCTCTCTCTTTCATTCTCTGTCTCTCTCTCTTTCATTCTCTGTCTCTCTCTCTTTCATTCTCTGTCTCTCTCTCTTTCATTCTCTGTCTCTCTCTCTTTCATTCTCTGTCTCTCTCTCTTTCATTCTCTGTCTCTCTCTTTCATTCTGTCTCTCTCTCTCTCTTTCATTCTGTCTCTCTCTCTCTCTTTCATTCTGTCTCTCTCTCTCTTTCATTCTCTGTCTCTCTCTCTTTCATTCTCTGTCTCTCTCTCTCTTTCACTCTCTGTCTGTCTCTCTCTCTCTTTCATTCTCTGTCTCTCTCTCTTTCATTCTGTCTCTCTCTCTTTCACTCTGTCTCTCTCTCTTTCACTCTGTCTCTCTCTCTCTTTCATTCTCTGTCTCTCTCTCTTTCACTCTGTCTCTCTCTCTTTCACTCTCTGTCTCTCTCTCTCTTTCACTCTCTGTCTCTCTCTCTCTTTCATTCTCTGTCTCTCTCTCTTTCATTCTCTGTCTCTCTCTCTTTCACTCTGTCTCTCTCTCTTTCATTCTCTGTCTCTCTCTTTCATTCTCTGTCTCTCTCTCTTTCACTCTCTGTCTCTCTCTCTTTCACTCTCTGTCTCTCTCTCTTTCACTCTGTCTCTCTCTCTTTCACTCTGTCTCTCTCTCTTTCACTCTCTGTCTCTCTCTCTTTCATTCTCTGTCTCTCTCTCTTTCACTCTGTCTCTCTCTCTTTCACTCTCTGTCTCTCTCTCTCTTTCATTCTCTGTCTCTCTCTCTTTCACTCTGTCTCTCTCTCTTTCACTTTGTCTCTCTCTCTTTCACTCTCTGTCTCTCTCTCTCTTTCAATCTCTGTCTCTCTCTCTCAGTCTCTGTCTCTCTCTCTCTCTCAGTCTCTGTCTCTCTCTCTCTCTCAGTCTCTGTCTCTCTCTCTCTCAGTCTCTGTCTCTCTCTCTCTCTCAGTCTCTGTCTCTCTCTCAGTCTCTGTCTCTCTCAGTCTCTGTCTCTCTCTCTCTCTCAGTCTCTGTCTCTCTCTCTCTCTCTCAGTCTCTGTCTCTCTCTCTCTCTCTCTCTCTCAGTCTCTGTCTCTCTCTCTCTCTCTCAGTCTCTGTCTCTCTCTCCCCTGTCTTTTTTTCCTTGTATGAAAGGGTTGTGAATGGTTGCCTACTTTATAAAGGGTACCTATGGCATGTGTGTACTATGGAAGTCGGACTCCACGCCAAATTATGGTTCAGTTAGAAAAGTAGAACAGCGAACCCTATCGCCAACCACAAGTTGGTACAAGACAACAACACTTGAAATTAAATTTGCATTATTATTGTTTTCTTAAAGTTTAAAATAGATTAACAAGATGAAGATATTAGACGAATTATTTAAAATTCATTTGTAAATAGTTTATATTAAAATATAAGCCAAATTTATTCACAAAATAAAATTTATTTTATCAATTAAATTATTAAAAAACATAAATTTTTCATCAAATGGAGGAAAAAACATAGCACTTTGTTTTAAATTATATATATATATAATTCATCTTTAAAATAAACAATTTTTCAATATTGAAAATTAAATAACGTTAGTTTATGTAAACAAATTTCTCTTCTTAATATCATTTAATTAGTTAAAGCATACCTCCACACAAACTACATACTTATAAACAATATTGCTATTAATATACAAGATCTTTATAATTAAATATTACTTTGAAATGTATACAAAACTAAAATCTTTAATAATAATTTTTAAAGATTAAATTCTAATAAACTTGGTTAGATATATATATTAGATATCAGGAGACATTTCTTTAAAAAAATTATATATAACATCAATTTTGAGAAATGAAGGCTCTATGTAAAAAATTTATTTGAAAAACAAGAATTTTAGAATTTAATAAATATATTTATTATGTTTTAAGCAAATTATAAATAACTATTCTTGCAGTTTTCAACTCATATTCACACATTTTATTCACTTCTAAACTCGCTAATTAACAATGTAGTCTATATTTCTAAAATAGTTAATTATTTTTGCCAATTTATTTTAAAATACCAAGCAATATGTGCAAACATTATTGCAATCTAACATTTTAAAATTTTCAGATATTTTTTGCTTACTCACAATAAAATGTTAAATAACTAATTACTTAATTTAAATTTTCTGTTCTCCTTAATTGGCAAAAATACAAAGAAATATCTTTACTTTTAAAATTTATTTAAAAAAAGTATTATGCAATTTTCAATGTAGAACTGACAATAATTCTTTGCTCCAAATATCAGTATTTAAAAATAGTTTGCTTCAAACCTATTTGATGCACTTTAAATAATCTAAATTAATGTTCCATACATTATAAAATATACTATCAATTAAAAATGAGATTTCCATTACCTTATTTTTAATCAATTTATTAAATTTAAAAATAAAAACGAAAAAATTAAATAATTTCTCTAATTAGTAGAAAATAAAAATTTTGTTTTAATTAAATATACATTTTTATTTTCTTTAAGTGCTGACAAAATGTTATATTAAAACTACTTATTTTTTAAGCAGCTTAAAAAGACAAATGATTCTTTGTATATTTTTAAATTACTTTTTTGTTAACAATGTTTTCTTGTATTATCTAAATGTTGAATTGAAATTTAGTATTTGTTGTAAGTCTGTTTGATATGACTGTACTTTAATTGTTTATGTATTTAAAATATTTATTGCTTTTTTTTAATATTTTAATATCTTGAAGGAAATTAGATAGATGGAAAATTAAAATGGAAAATTTTTATTTATTAGTGATTATTATATAGTACAATTAAAATGTAATTCTTTTATTTATTCAAACAATTTATTTCAGCAATTTTATATTGTTTATGATTACTAATTATTTGATGTTAATTAAAATATATTATTTATAACACAAAAGTTCAATTTATTCTACTTTCATTATTAATAATCTGTATCATTATTTTATATTCAATTAACATTTAATAAGTACTGAAATATATCTTAAAATAAATTCATTATTCAATTTTAAAAAACATTCCTAAAAATAATATAACAAATTTTTAATAAGATCAAAATATATATAAATATATTTTGAAGATATAAATATATGAAGATCAAAATATATATATAAACATATTTTGATCTTATTAAAAATTTGTTATTAATTGATCTTATTAAAAATTATTTTTCATGATAACATGAAAAATATCATAATAGTGATCAGTGTAAACTTTACGGAAAATAAGTAATTCCTCTAATCCAATCTTCTTCAATTTATTATTCAGTTTGCATTATATGGGAAGAAAACTAAATGCTTATTTTTGGAAGCGTTCTGCACATTTGCGATTATAATGTCACTAACACAATTTAACAGTAATTAATGGATTCCTTAAAAACGTTGTAAGGTATTCGCATTCCGATAATTTATTGAATTCCGAGTGGTACTGTAAGCAGTTTTACAAAATAGATGATAGTGAACCATATTCAAATGTCATCAGCGAAAAAAGTATATAAAACTGTCTAGTACCCACTTCAAAACATGCATTTACAAAACGTAGAAACGTAACACCTTTCTCTCACTGTTCAATAGTTGCTGAGATAGAACGAATGATCAGTTGTGGCTGAGGTTGAATGAAATTTAATTGGAAGTAATTCGATTCTACAGTGAGCCAAAATCCATTAATTTTGTGTGAATACTTCCGCAATTTTTAAAAATTACGCACAAATTTTAATGGAGCATTTTTGCGAATTCTGCCAACTTGTTATTGCTTTTCTCAGTTGGCGTTTGACACCTTTGAATTTTTCCTTTATTAAAAGATGGATGAGAATGCGTTATTTATAGTAAACAATTTTTATGATGGTGTAAAATATATAATGTTATTTTTATATAAAAATGTATATTCATTAAAGATATGTTTTTACTGTTTATACCTCGCTGAATTTTTAAAAAACCATTTAATTTTTATAAAAACCTTAAAAACATTTTTTTAAGTTTTTTAAACGCATCGTATTATAACTTTATGAACTTTGTTTAAAAAAGATTCATTTTTTTTACCTCTTGATTGGTAATTTCAATAAAGGAATATTTAAACAAAATTTATAAAAAGCAATTATTTGTATAATATTGTTGTGTATATGATTACTGTTATTGAATAGCAGTTATAAATGATATTTTAAATTATAATAAGGTATTATTTTTTTAATTGCGTTGTGTATTTATTATTTTATTTATATATTTTTCTACCCAGATCCAATCCTGAAAAATAGAAACAGAAACTGGCTTTGTTTTAATAATTAGAAATTTCTTTTTATTCACTTATAAAGTAACAAAACTATTTAAACACATATAACTCAATTATTTATAAATCACTTATATTATATCAAGATTACAACTTTGATACCAACACGATTCAGCATTCACGTGGAGTTCATAATGATACTTAAATTGCTTAAAGTTATACTCGTATTATTACTTAAAGTTATAAAATAGGTGGTACCACACTTGGCTGGAAGAACATTTTAAAAAACATTAACTTACGTACAAACAGTGACTAGGCCGGCCTATTTAGAGGGCTTCCAAAAACATGCTTATAGTTAGTACGAGGAGGCTTCCTTCATCTGGATCGTAATTTCAGTTTCTTCGGAATAAAACTACATTGGCCTTTTTCTTCTTCTCCTTCAAACTTTAATTATATTTAAAATATGTAGGCTTTTATTAACCGGAAATTTCAATTTTCCTGCCACTCGAATCCACTAAAGCGTCAAGCTGGAATCACACACTCACAGGGTTCCTTTTCGAGTCGGTCTTGCAGCCTTTTTTTTTTTTTTTTTCCATTTCTCTGGCGCCGACAAGTCCCTTCTCCCCTCCCTTCGCTTTCGCTTTTCGAAACCTGTTTCCTTCACGTCCTACGTTAGGACATCTCAATTCGTCAATATGGGGGGGGGGGATTATAAAATATAATAAAAAAAAGGACTTCCAGCGAGAAAGAAAAAAATGGGTTGTTTAATTTCTAAAAATTATCCAGCCAGTAAATACAACAATATGCAAATAAGGTATGTGATAAATAATCTTTAAATACCACAAGCTACGGTTATCTCCGTAATATCAGCTACTGTTTCTACTGATATCTAAATTTGTCAACGGTGAATTCCTCTAATGACTTGTCAAAATGTATTTTCAATTTTGTACTCTTGTTACACACACAAGTATAACAAGATTACAAAATTTTGGAGTTACATGATTCAAAACGAATATAAAAATGGAGTTACTTTTATAAATTCATAATATATTAAAATTTTAGACCGCAGTGTCCTGATTAATTAGGATGTTATTCTCATTATTGGAAAGAGTAGTGAATTCAAATCTCGACTGAACTGGAACTCTGTCGTATTCATTAATAGCGGATAGCACATGTAAAATGTATGCCGTGGTCGCAATATCCTTAATGAGAAATAATATAGGGTGGTAGGCCAAATCTGAAAGTTTTCTGTTTTTGAATTAAGATCCATTTTCAGGGTCACGATGTCAGGATTAAGTATTAAAATTTTACTCATAGTGAACACTTACTAAAAAAACATAATTACTTACTAAACAAACATTATAACTGAATATCATTTAATTAATATTCAATTACTGTAAGTATTTTTAAAAGCTTTCAACGGAATATTAATAGTTAATATATCAATTAATATCATGTTAAGTATATTACAAATAGAGCAAACTGAGATATATACATTACATTTCTCACACATTTTCATTATTTTATTATGAAATATTTTTTATCATTATTTGTTTATTTTCCAATAAATAATATCTTCATGTATGACTTTTTCAAAAACTATACATTTCAAAGGAAATCAAAAAAAAAAAATTTTAATAATACAGAATTTTAAGAACAGTAAACTTCTGGAAAAGTTAAAAATAATGTTACAAAAATTATTTTGTAGAACAAATTAAACAAATTACTTTAATAATTCGGGAAGAAAATTCGGATTGTGTTCACGTTTTAAAATTACTGCCATTGCGACGTTTCTATCGATGTAGAATTTATAATTCATTTGGACTTGAAATAAAATATCACACTGCTACTTGCAAAATTAGCTGAAAATATGTGAATATGAGAGAAAAACCTTTAATGCTATCAGGATTCCCAAATATACTAATCGCATTTTAGATAAATTTAATGCATTGACTAATAAGTATGTATATTTCAAAATGTATAGACCAATCAGAATTGTTCCATTTAAATACGAATTCAGGTCAAAATTTGCTAAGACTTTTTTAATTCTCACATCAACAAATTAGATTTTAAAAACTTTATATAATGTACAATTTTTGCTATTTTTGTCAGCAAGTAATTTTTTCTATTCTTTATAATATGGTTTGAATAATATGCATATTGATATTCTTAGCGGTCAAATAGAATACTTTTTCAAACACAAGTCTGATTACAAAAAATCGCACCTAAAACTTATTCTTAGTTGATTTCAGCAAAGGCATTCTTTTAACTGATGTGCAATACATCATAAGATGGGAAGCAATATTTAGAAACTGGTGTAATTGATGATCCTATTTGAAGTTTAATTTAGTGCTGCGCTTATACTGATGCTATCTTGCATCCGGGAATTAAAGTATTTTTTTTGTTGTAAATATCATTTTAAAACAATGAAGTAAGGGGTTTTTTTTACCTTTACTAAACATAAAATTAAAATCTTTTTTGATACAATTTTTTTGTGAAATAAAAAACTGAGAAATTAGAAACATACGAAAACATTTCAGCTAAGCGATAGTATAATGATTGATTTTAAAATTGTTCTAAGTATTTTTAATGATGTTCATTATTTTGTAATTACGAAAATAATAAATCGTGTCGATTAAATTTTGAAAAATTTTAAATAAATAAACCAAATAAATTTAAAGTAGTCTCTTACTTATTCACACTTTAATTATTGATTTTACAAGAATGTTTTAAAAGCTATCAGATTGTTCATAAATTAAATAATTGTTTTTAAACTCATTCATAATTAATTATATTGTTACTTTCTGCAATCAATTTTAACGATACGGTGGTATCGAATAAATATTGTTGGGTAATAATAGTACAGCCAGATAAAATGAATCAATCATTCATAGAATGGTATATCTATCTCTTTCACTTTTAGAAACCAGATAATTTGTTAAACAGTCTACAATCCCAGGAAAACATTTTATCAGCTACCTGTCCAGTTGGAAATATTTTAAGGAGGCAATATCATTATAAAGCTATGTAAAATAGATTTGAAACTAGATAGTACCTAATGCATTCAATAAAAGGAAATAGCTACCACATTTAAGTTTATTCATTGCTAAATTTGTCTGTATCAAATAATAGTGAATTGATCTTTATTCTCATTTCGTTATCTCCAATGTAAAAAGTAAAATTTTACTTAGAGTATATGTATATATATACATACATATATATATATATATATATATATACATATATATATAATATATATATATATATAACTCTCTCTCTTAGTTGTTTTGATATATATCCTTTGTGTGTATGCATCTTCCTTCCACTTCCAATATTCATTCATATATATATATATATATATATATATATATATATATTGAATATTATTCGAGTATTTTCATTTTTTATTAAATAAATTATATTTATATGTTGAAAGATATATATGTTCCACTTTTTGCAAACCAAGATTTTGAAAATTTATGGAAAAAAAATCATAACAATAGGTAAAAATTAATAATAGTTACTGATTTCTACATTTTTCTTTGCTGAAAGCTTTTGTAAACGGTTAAATTATCTTTCATTATATATCACAAAAATATGCAATTGGAAAAATGTTGGTTTTATCTCCGAACATATGTTATGAAATGTAAGCATTTGAACACAATGCTTTTTTTTTTACATTGTTTTCACAAAATGCATAGATACTATTATCTGATAAAAGATTCCTCAAACTGTTTTTGTTGCAACTATTTCAGATAATAAAAAGAGAGTATCACTTATAAATATATATAAAAAATGTTATGATTATGACCTTTCAATGAACCGAAGCAAAATCTTGAAAACGGGATTCCCAACCATACATTTCTAATTTAAGTAATTACACTACTGGCCGTTAAAATTGCTACACCAGTAAGAAATGCAGATAACAAAATAATATTTCTTGGACAAATATATTATACTAAAAATAACAAGTGATTAAATTTTCAAAACATTTGGCTGGATAGATCCTGAGAAATCAGTACCCAGAACAACCACCTCTGTCAGTAATAACAGCAGTTATACGCTTGGGCAATGAGTCAAAGAGATTGGATTGCATGTACAGGTACAAATGCCCATGCAGCTTCAACACGATGCCACAGTTCATCAACCACAGTGACTGGCGTTTGGTGACGAGAAAACCATTGACCAGACGTTTCCTATTGGTGAAATATCTGGAGAACGTGCTGGTCAGGGCAACAGCCGAACCTGTTGCGTATCAAGGAAGGTCCGTACAATACCGGCAACATGCGGTTGGGCATTATCCTGCTGAAACGTAGGGTTTCGCAGGGCTAGAATAAAGGGTAGAGCCACGTGTCGTAACACACCAGAAATGTAACGTGCACTGTTCAAAGCGCAGTCAATGCGATCAAGAGATGACCGAGACATGTATGCAATGGCACCCCATACCATCATGCCAGGTGATGGGGTAGTACGACGATGACGAATGCACGCTGCCAGTGTGCGTTCACTACGATGCCGCCAAACACGGATGCGACCATCATGATGCTGTACACAGAACCTGGATTCATCTGAAAAGATGACGTCTCGCCATTCGTGCGCCCAGGTTCGTCGTTGATCACACCACTGAAGGCGCTCTTGTCTATGGCAGCGTCAAGTGAAGCCGCAGCCATGGTCTCCGAGCTGAGAGTCCATGCTGCTGCAAACGTCATCGAACTGTTCGTGCAGACACTTGTTGTCTTCCAAACGAACCCGTTTCTTGACTCACGGCTCGTGACGTGGTTGCACGATCCATTACGGCCATGCGGATAATATGCCTGTCTTCTCGGCTGCTAGTGATAGGTGGCCGTTGAGATCCCGCATGGCGTTCCGTATTACCGTCTTGAACCCATCGATTCCATATTCTAACAGTCATTGGATCTCGACCGACGCGAGCAGCAATACTGCGATAAGATAAACCGCAATCCCGGTACGCTACAATTCGACCTTTATCAAAGTCAGAAACGTGCTGGTACGCATTTCTCCTTCTTACACGAGGCATCACAACAACTTTTCACCAGGCAACAACGTTCAAATGCAATTTGTGTATGAGGAACCGGCTGAACAATTTCCTCATTTAAACACAATGTAGGTGTCGCTACTGGCGCCTGCTTTGTCGAATGCGGTAAAAAGTTAATCATTTGCATATCACAGCACCTTCTTCCTTTTTTATAAATTTCACGTCTGTGGCATGTCTCCTTCTTGGTGTAGCAATTTTAATGTCCAGTAGTGTACTATTAATATTTTTCACCTCCTTTGTATGCTTATACTAAAAATTTTAGCTATATTATACTCATATGACATACAAATATATAGATATAGATATTTATGCATTTTTTGTACTATACAAATTAAAGTGTACTTTATGAAATTTTGGTCATTATTCTAATGTATGATGCAGTTTTTCCTTTTTATATAAGCAGATTATTTATTAAAACATTTGAAATTTATAGACAAAAACCTAAATTGCTGCACCCAAAATCACTCTTTTTTGGTTTTATAATTATATTAGAAGAAAGAATTTCTAAAAAAATTACTAAATAAATAAAGGAAGTTTCAGAATCATCATCAACAAATAACTAAAAATGTTTTGAAATAAGAAAAAATTTTAATTTATAATAATATAATGAGTTTATGAGAAAAAATGTAACTTTTTTTTATAAACAATAGTTTATAGTATTATAGACGAAAATTGCCAACTAAGGTTCTGGTGCTTTCATTTGCATAAATCTTTTTTGCACCTTAGGACCCTCGATCATGAAAACAGTTATCGGCACTGTAGGCCTTGGCCCAAATGAGCTCTCGTGCCGCGGAGGTTTAATTTAGTTTAAATCTTTTTTTATCTGAAAAACAGAGAATTAATACAATTGTTTTAATAAAAAAAAACTAATGGAATCAAAATTATTTTTAAAAACCTTCATGAAATCCGAAAGACTTTTTATCAATTCATTTTAAAAACATTTGTATAAAAATATATCTCATTTTTGCAAAAAAAATGGATAAAGAAGCAGCAATTCTATTTTTTATTCTTAAATTTAATGCAACTTTCACTTTTTAAAGAATGCTAATCTTTATTAATTTTAGCCTCTTAATTTAATCATTTGATTAATTACGATGTTACCAAGTATACAAAATTAGTAAATCATAAAAAATAAATTTAATGAAAATATCAGAGAATGCGCCTATGCCTTATGCCCAAACAAGTAGTTTTATTGTCTTTTAAATCCATTAAATATGACAAAATTTCTATGACATATTAAGTACCAAAATACGTGATAGTATTTTCTGTCATCACTTCTAAAATTATTATGATTGTTGCATATTCACATTTAACAAATATTTAACCTTATTTTTTATTCACGTTAAATTTTCCTGCTTTTTTGGATATTTAAATATTACTAAAATGAAATTTTAAAACTATATAAAATACAGATTAAGTAGTAAAAATATTTTTTTTACATTTCAATTATATATGATACTGTAAAATTCTTTGCAGATTGTTTATTTCTTAAAAAAAATATTTATCAGTAAAGTATTTTATTTAAGGTGTGCAGGATATCAAATAAAATATTTTATAAATTTTTTTCAAATAATTTTCCCTTTCTAGAATAAATAAAGTGTAAACTTCCATGATGATGGAAAATAGCATAACTCTTGAGAATTACTACTTTAAGGAATCTTTCCTATATGGAGCTATTAACAAGAATTGTATATGTAATCATTTTAAAAAGATCACATAGTTTGTTTAAGCAGGTTATTATGTAACATGCTTAAACAGTTTTTTTAAGCTTTTGAAAACTTGAAATTTCATTTTATTTTTACTGATAAAAACATCTCTGCATTTGTTAGTATTCTTTAATTTGTAATAGAGTTTTCATCTTGAATAACATGCAAAGTATATTTTTAACGGAATAATCTGCAGAAAATGGTTCTTGGATAAATATTTAATCCTTTATCAGTTATAAAATTTCCTGTGTACACTTCTCCAAAAAATATTAAAATACTTAATGTAATATCTTCTGCCTTAGGAACTTTTCTTGTATTACATTACATAAGGATTTTGAGATTTAAAATTACCATAGAAGAGAGATTTAAAATAAAATAGTTGCATTTTCCAATTTACGTATATTAAATAGCACTTGTAATAAGTTGCATTTAAAATTGTAGCCTAGCATGCTAATAACACAAAATATTTGATAAAGTATAGTATTACAACAGATATTTTACTTTTTATTAATATAATTATAAGCTTGATAGCAAATGATTATTGATGTTACATGCTTTAACATGTAACATCACCATTAATGATGTATTATCATTAGTGATCATTAATTATGTTAGGTGTATACTAAATGTATACTCATTATTTATTTCATGAAGCAATTTACAACTATTGCTTAGTTGCTATTTTTCAATTTTTCAATGCAATTTATATTTTTGTTTTAAATAAAATAACTTGAGGAAAAATTACTATATACAATATCCTATTATAAAGAAAACTTTCACCAATTCAAAATGTTACTAAATTAAATGTTAGGAATTTATGATACAGAACATATTTTTAACTATTACTTCTTATTTCTAAGCTTTTTTAATTTTCAGAATTAAATTTCAAATTAGTTACAACAATTTATCCTGTACAGTTGAATCTGTTAAAAATATTTTATAGAACAGCTTTATTTTATAACTATATATATTATTTTCTTTGCACATTAACACTTATCAATACTTATAGTTTTTAAACAATATTTTTTAATAATTAAAATAATATTTTTCTTTTTATATGAAAATATTTGTAAACAAAATAGTAATAGTAAATTTATATGTTATTTTTTATTAATACTTTTCCTTTCCAAATGAGTTATTTCCTTATAATCTATTATTGCTGTATTTAAAATTATAAAACTACCTTCTTAAATAAGCTCAATGCTTGGAAAAATCACTTTTCTCTCCAAGTAACCATTTTTCATTAGAAAAATGTTGAAAAATATTCTCATCTTTGTACAGAAAAAATAAATTTTAAAAAATACTATGTTTACAGAAACCTTTAAAAATTAAAAAAGAAAATTTAAAGTCTAAAACTTTTATATTATTGATAATTGGAAATCGTTTCATACTTCTGAATTGATAAGTCTTTTGAAAAAAGAAAGGACAATGGAGTTAATATGCTTAAAATGATTGATAATTTTTTTATAAAATATAGATATTTATAGATAATATATATTTTGAAAATAAGTTTTTTAACTTTTATTACTTGCATTTAGCAAAATATTAAAAAATTAAATAAACTAAACATAAAAAAGTATTTTTTTAGAAAAAACACTCTTTATAAAATATGGTCCATAACTTGATAATATGCTGAAAACTGTATACCATTTTAAGCAAAAAATAATATAAATAACCAGCAAAGACGAAATCAATTCTCCTATGCTTAGAGAAAGTAAGTTATTTTGATTATCATAAACCTATACTACATAAAAAAACACATTTGAAAAAAGAAAAGAAATGAAAAATAAAGAAAAAATATTATACAGAAAAAACTACTGATTTCATGAAAAAAATAATTTTAAAAGCTTTTTATAGATGTACAAAGAGAGAGATTCAATAATTTATCTTTATTTCTGAAGTTAGCAGATTTATCTTCGACAAATTACAGACACATTTTTTTAAGAATTCAAAAGTTAAAGAGCACAGAGAAAGGATTTTTAAATAATGATAAAAAATTTGTCTTATTTTTATATATTTTTTAATTAAAAATCTCTCTTATCTTAAGAAGCAAAACCTAGTAGTTTGAGGACTACTCTTCACTTCAATATTTTATAAATTCGATTACTTTTTAAGATATTATTAAATTAGTTAGCATGTTAAATTTACTAAATTAGTCTCCCCGTATATAAAAAGTGATTTTTGAACAATAAATGAAACAAACTTTTCATTTTAAAGTATGAATTTATAAATATGTATTATACCAAAAACCTATTATTAGAAACATTTTATGTATAATAAATTTTTTTTCTATGTGGTTTTTTAAATAGAAAATATACTAAAAAATGACTTAAGGAAATATAAAAATTACATTATTCTCATCCTTACTGTTATGAATAAATTATATAGGGTTATCTATATTTCTTTAGGAAGAAAAAAATGTGCAATTATGCAATGTTATTTTTCATAATAATAGAATGAAACGCTCTAATTTGTTGCCTTAAAATCCAAATTAAACTATCAAAGTCTCTACTTCATTTGTCAAATAGCATTTATATTAATAATGAATATAAATGCTATTTGACAAACGAAGATAATAAATTATCAGTTACTTTAAGATATTCTTTAAAACATGCATTGGAAAATGTTTCAAATTAATCAAGAAATTCACAATTTAAATTAGATTTATTTCATCAAGTCAGATTCAAATTTAAATTATATATCATTTTTAAAAAAAATATTAAATAGAATAAATTCATAATTGTACATTTATTACTTTATTCATTTAGTGAGCTTAATATAAAAGAATATTTTAGAACATGAAACAAAAGTGACTATGAGAAAAAATTATTTACCAAAGATATAAAAAAATAAAATATATTGTTAAGATAATTGTTAAATTAAAACTCAAAATTATGAGAAACATCGTTCATCTAATCACATTAACTTATCTCGTGAAACTAATTATATTAGAACTTCGATGAAGCCTAATTATATAATGAAGACTAACTTTGTCATGAAAAAAAGTGTTGTTTTACATACAATTAACTTAGCAATTATTAATTCAATTTTAAATCTGCTAAGATTCTTAACATCTGTTCTGCAGTAAACATTTAAGCAAACATTTGACTTTGCTCTTGCTATAGGTAATACAAAATTTACGTGAACAATTTTACTAGGATATGCAGTGATACAATGTTAGTGTACCATAAATAAGAAAAAATTTGTTTTCATTTAAAAATATATAGTATTTTATTAGTAATCTTAAAAAATACGTGAGAAAAAAAATCAGTATAATTTCAGTTTTCTAGATTTATATTGTTATGAAACAAACTACTGACTCCAAATTTTGAAACAAAAACATTTAATTAACAAAGAACTAAAGAATTTACAGAGGAGTCATATTTGGGTTCGCTAAAACTCTAGCGCCTCCGTAGCGTACTAAAGTCAGTATCAATCTCCAAAAACAAAACGCAGCTTCTCCGCCTGCTCCACGCAGCAATCGTCTCTAAACTCACTCACCCTCCCCATCGAAGGCTCTGGAAATCGAAAGGGCTCAATATGAGACATTACAATATTAAACATTAATAGGCTCTATTTATGTTATTATTGATCACAATTTCATTCAATAATAATAGTTGAATAAAACCTTGAATAATACTCAGATATTTGAAAAACAATTTTTAATCTGTTTTATATGTGTTTCCCATTTATGGGAATTAATTTCCCAATTAGTTTAGTCATATTAAAAAAAGTAAATCCTTAATTGATTTATTTTGTTAAATAATTCAGTAATTTAAACATTCGAGTAATTTTTACAACCAAAACAAATTAAATATTTTTAAATTGATTTAATAAATCACTAACTTTAACCAAGCAATAATATAGACGACTACAAATTATAAAAATTATCTTTATTCGTTCTGATTGCTTCACAATTTTCTCTGATTAAATTATCAAATTTCTTTCTATAGTAAGAAAATTAATTTGAAATACATATCTGTCTTGACTATTTATTAAAAATTATATTATTTTTGTAATTTAAACATAAAGAAACAAAATAAGAAATTTTATTGCTTTGTATGCATGTTTCATTCAATATAAATCACTGAATATTCAAAATCTTATGATAATTTGCAATAAATTTTGTATTAATGCGATTTTTTATTAATTAATTTTTATAAATGAAATCATATTTTTAAAAATATTTATATTGATCTGATAAGAACTTGAAATTAAAGATATGTAGTTTAAAACCATAGTTCATAGTCATAAAAGCATGTTTACTTATATTTATTAAAAATATATGAATAATTTTAAGATTAAAATTAATAAATTCATCAAAAAATTAAAATACAAAATTTTTCTCATTTTGAGAAAAACAATATTACTCTCTTTGACAAAAGAAGTTATTTCAATTTATATAACATATATTGCGACAAAAAAATGAGAGATTTAAAAAGACAAACGCATGCATAAATATAAAAAACTGAAGGATTTTTTAATCGCTAATTACTATTACGCGGAAAGGATTTTTATTGCAAATTGAACTTTAAATAGACTTTAAAACATTTTATCAAAAACATTTTATGAAAAAAATCAAAAATATCTCTTTCTTAATACAATAAATTCTTTAAATAGGCATTATGAACATGTTCATGTATAATTTGTTATTGAATACACACGAAACAATGTAGTTACGAGTTAAAAGTCAATACAATTGCCATTTCGATTAATTTTTTCTAAAATTATCATACTTTTTATGCTATAAATATACTTTTGCATCAATTATTTGTAATACATATTTTAATTTAAAAAAATCTTAATGGTTTAATTTTATAAAAAAAAATAAAAAAAGCAGAGAAGATTATAGTATTGAAACAAAAAGAAAATTTATCCTTTTTATATACATTAAAGAGAAATAAAAATTTTTAATTCATATTAAAAAGTTTCCTAATATAAATCACCACTTTAAATATTTTCAATGCTTTCATACTAAATATATTCCAACGTTTCTTTTTATTCTTCTTAAAATAATCCATTTTAATAATACCACTCTTAAATTTTATTCTGAAATAAAAACCATTAATTCACAACAAGAAACTTCTATAATTTTGTCCTTCCATTATTTTTAAATCTTTTTATTTTTTTGAAACCACTAAATAAGCCACTGAAAATGCAAATTACTCAAAGAAATTAATAATACTCAATACTCACCATTTCTTTCAGTTAATACTAAAATTTCTGCTAATTTAAAAGTCTTAATATTATAAAAAAAGATTAATATCATAATTAATAAATTTCCTTTGTGATTATAATTTAACTTAAAGGTATGTATTGCAAATTTATTTTCATCTCTTCATAGTAAATTTCAATAAAAATTAAAATTAAAATCAGGTTTTAATTGTATGCAAATAATTTTTATATGAGTTTAAAAGAATATGAGCATTAACTCAAAAGTAGTAATTATTAAATAATAGGTATCTTTTGTGCTTTAAAAAATAAACTTTAAGAGATTATTTCAACCGAAGACTAATTTCAGGTACTATTCCCCCCTTAATATAAAGCATTATATAATATTCCTTAAAATAATAAAACTATTCCTTAATATAATTTCATTGCGTCCAAACATTTTTTTTAGTTTAATCTGGAACTTAAGCATGTTCTTCAATATACAAGTATCATTATGAAGTGCTTTGAATATTTCTGACATTTTTAAGTGCAATACAAGAAATTTTTAAAAAAACATGTCGAAATTTTCACACCAAGATTTGTTTAAATTTACAACAAAAGTTTTTCAAAATACTTCAATATATTTTAATCCAAAATTTTTAAATACATTTCAAAACATAAGCAACAGCGTATTCACAGTTTTCATTAATTCAAAATACATTTTTTATTAATTTGAATAAATTCTGATCACTTTATTAATGGTTCACGTAATTCGATTTCCTTAATAACATGGAAGTAAAAGTAAGCATTTTAAAAATCCGGGGGAAAATATGCAATGGAAAATAAGAATGATTGTTTTCACGAACAAAAAAACAGTCCCCTAAATAATTACCTTTTGTAAAAGATATTTTAGTATAATTCATAAATATCAAATAAAAATAAAATGATTATATATTTAGTTTCAGTTTTAATCCCATAATTAATTACATTAAATGCATTAATACTATGAATTTGCATGGCTTTCTCTTTTAAAAATCCGATTTGCTTATTATATTTTTCTTATTAAAACAAAATAAACTTAAAAGGAACAATAAATTTCAACTTAAATAAAGAAAACATAAACATATACGTATCATTTCAACATTTAAGTATTTAAAATTGAGTAAACCGAGAATCAAGATTAAATACATAATTTGTGTGATAAAAGCTTATAAAATATTACTTAAACTATTTAAGCTTTCAGTATCTAAGAAACATGCAAAAAGACAGAATACTGTATTATAAACTGTCAAAATGATTTAATGTGCTATCATATCAAAAACTAGAAATTATATAACATTCCATTATGAGTTATGATTCCCTTATAAAAGAAAAGTTTCTTTTTTGAAATCTTTCAAAGCTTCTAAATTATTTTATGAGATATAATTTAATGTTTTTTTAATTTATAAAAACGAAATAAATTACATTATTGCTTGTACTGATTGTTTGCTGTTTGAATGATAAATTATAATTATATGGAAAAAATGTCTCTTACACGTTTTTCCATATTAAGAATGTAATTGGAATATTGCAGTAGAGTAATCCCTCTTGTAATACCATATGTTTTTTCAGCATTATAGGAAAACGCGTTATAAGAGCATTCTCTTTAAAAGAGCTCTTATGACCTCGTATAACGCTCTATGTACAAATTATTCACGTTTAACATTTCTCGTTAAAGAAGGCTCCAATCGAATATTAAGAAAAAAACTTGTTCTGATTAAAGTGTGAGAATTTTACTAAAATTAAATTTAAAAACATTTTAAATAAAGAATTTATACAAATGTAATGATGATGAGCGAGTGGACATACGAGCTACAACTAAAGTAAGGTTTTCGTTTCACGGACCTAGGGCTTGTTGGTACATGTGGCGTAAGGAAAAATTAGCCAACTTTCAAAGCGCTGGCGCCAACAATATCTGAAATTAAATTCCACTGAAATCTTTTTATTAGCAGCATGCTCAATGGTCAATATTATAATTTAATTTTATAAGAATAGATTTGACACAGTGTGCAAACATAGGCGAAATTGATTGCGAACTTTACAACTCATTATAAATTTTGCAATACAGAAATAAAAAGTAAAGAATCAATGCGTTATATTGGGGGAAAACACGTTTTATATGAGGGACATCAAATCGGGTCATATGAAAACGCGTTATAAGAGAAGTGTGTTATAGGATGATTACTGTATTCGTATAAGACAATGATTATTAGTGTTTTAACAAGATATGGTGAATAAAATGATGCATTGTTTTCCATTAATAATGTAATTCTATTGAACAATTCTTACATACCATCAAATATATGTTGGTTAAATATCTCCTACACATTTCTCTTAGCATTTAGACTTCCTGCATGAAAGACAATAAAATCTGTTAAGCGAAATATAAAGCTATAAATTCTCAAAACATATTTTCAACATTATTCTTATAATTAGTACTAGATTAGCTGAGTATTGGGTATTATCTCTAAGCACCAGTTCACACTCAGAATAATAGTAAATTCAATTATAAACTTGCAAAAAGAATAAACTTTCATTGATAGATGATGTGTCATAGCACCTTGGAATTTTTCTTACGAATACATCAGTTTATTGATGCACAAAACATTCATTAAATATCAATTACAAGTGCAAATATTCTTACATATCTTATTTGAAGATATATGAGATAGTACTAACATAAAATTAAAAGCAAATATTATAAGAATATAAACATTAGAAAGAAATTTCTCTCCTTATGTATATTAAATTTAAATTAAAAATTCATTGCATTTTAAAACAAACTTATGATAATTGCGAAAGTAAATACGAAAAAATAGATTAAGAAAATTCTTTAATACAATAATCTAATATGTACTGATTAGAAAATCAAAAGCATGCTTTAAAGTTTTAGAATATAACCATTTAAAGACGAAAATATTTTATATACTTATAGATATGAAAATATGTTAAAATATGAAAATGTTTAAACATATTCTTGCTATTAAAACACGCATATTTTTATTTTTACATTTAAAAATATCAAACCACATTTATTGGCATTAATCTTACTTAATATATATATATATATATATATATATATATATATATATATATATATATATATATATATATATATATATATATATATATATATATATATATATATAAGCTCTAAGTATATCCATAAATAAATAAATTATAAATATTATAGTAGTCAAAATATAATCTGCAAGAAATAATTTTGAAATAAACATTTCGAAAAATAGTGAAAAAAAACACATTTTTAATGTCAATATAATCATTAATGCTGTTACATTAATGGATAATTAAATATTTTCAATACCATAATATTTCAAATCATAATACAAAATAATTTCAAATCATAATTAAAAACTGAAAACATTATAACTACTTTACCATTGGGCATTTTGCTCTACTACTGTTTTGCTCTTTTAAATCTCATATAAATTTTATGTACATAGGAAGAATTTATTCCTGAATTTTGACGTTTATCAAATATTTACTGAATGCGACATGTTTTCTGCAGATTTTATTTTTCACAGAAAGCTTACGCATTATTTCTATGGAAAAGCATTTGTCTTTTAAATATTTCTTTTTGTTACAAATGTTCATAGTTTTGAAACAAACGAAATATATTTTTCATGAATTTATTCAAGTGAAAGAAATATATTTGAAAATAATAGAGAAGTAAAACTAAAATAAATTAATTTTCAAGAATTATTTAAATTTAAATATATGTGTAAATATAAAATTAAAACAATTATCATTATAGAATGTATTAGAAAATGCTTGCATAATTTGACTAAAAAAATCAAAAACGTCATGTTTCTATAAAATAATTTATAAGTAAACTTTCATTAAATTATATTCCTTAAAGTTTCAGTTTGCATGATATCTAATAATTTTAAATGTAGTACCAAAAAACTCAATACTTTTAAAAGTTATTGAAATATTAAAGAATTCTTTAACTGAATGATTAGATTCTCTTATAATAAAAGTGTGATTACTCAGAATTAACTTTGGTGTTCGTTTATGTGTTAAATGAAACGTGGCAAAGCTCTGTAAAAAACATTTTATAAGTTTTAAAAAAATTACAATAATTGAGTAATAAACAGCTTAATATTCAACTAAATCTCATTAACTATTGATTTGTAGAGAAACTAATGTTTCCCATAACGACATACATTATATTATGTGCTACAATCTAATTTTCTGTATATTATTTTTGAATATCTAGTAACGATCGATAATAATAATTAATTCTTCCAAAAAGAATTAGTATCTAGGAATTAGTATCTCGTTGTTTTAGTATCTAATGAGATTCAATTATGATTATCACTACAGAAAATTACATCAAATAAATTCACAATATAATATTAGTGTCTTCATAATAGCTAAGCATTTACCTTTATCAAAATTTAACAACTTTGATCCAAAACCTATTCAACCATGTATACTATTTTGAATTCGATTTATATATATATATATATATATATATATATATATATATATATATATATATATATATATATATATATATATATATATATATATATATATATATATATATATATATATATATATATATATATATATATATATATATATATATATATATATATATATATTCACGGTTGAAATATTCCTCTGTAATCAAACGAAATATACACGGTTAAATGGGGTTTCAAATGTATTTTCAGAAGAGTTCCATTTTAAAATTTTACAAGATAAGTTAAACTACTGAAGCTTGCGATGAATGTGCATTACAACAGATTAAATCATTTATTCATTTTGTGTCATTAATTATGACACTTCACCTCGTTAGTTTTGGTTTTAAATTGGATCTCATTTCTTCAAAATTTAAAGATAACAATAACATTTACCGGAAATGAAAGGAAATTTCAAAATAGACTTTTTCTTAAATTTATAAATAGAAATAAAATGAAAACTATCTGTAAAAAGGAGTTTCAAACATTTAAATTTTGGGGTGAAAAGTAATAACTTTAACAATAAAATTGCTGTTTTAAATACCTCACAATAGATTGTACAGAGTAATAAAATACTTAAAATCAAATTAATTTGGAAGACTACCATTATAATCCTGTACAATAATCATCATAACAGGAAAGAAAAAACTCGCAATTGTAAACATTTGCTTCTTGTACTGTAATAGTACAAATATTTTATTTAGATTTTATAAACTATATAATTAATTATCATAAATTTTATTTAAACGCCAACGCTTATTTCTGACGGAAACTGTTTAGCAACCGCTTCGCTGATGGATTGCAGGAATGTAACAGAATAGTATTATCAATTTTAATGTGCACAAGTATTTCATATGGAAATGAATAAGGCATTCGGATATTGCTTTAATGGCGAATTCCTTAAATTTTAACAATAGATGTATCTAATCACAATAATTTTTATAATGAAATTATTTTTAAATTAGCAACGATGCAAAAAAAAGCAACTTAAAAATTACAAAATGTATATACAGTTTTCAATTCTATGTTAAGAATATTTTCATACATTACCAAACAGAATAAAAACAACTTAATGTGTAACCCATCGAATTATAACTATTAAAAAATGGACATTTAAGTTTTAAAAAGTAGAATTCAGTTCTAAATAAAGATAAAATAATAAAGTTCTCAATAATAATATTCCCAGGTTCGTCGTTGATCACACCATTGAAGGCGTTCTTGTCTATGACGCAGCGTCAAGGGAAGCCGCAGTCATGGTTTCCGAGATGAGAGTCCATGCTGCTGCAAACGTCGTCGAACTGTTCGTGCAGACACTTGCTGTCTTCCAAACGATCCCGTTTCTTGATTCACGACTCGTGACGTGGTTACACGATCCATTGCGGCCATGCGGATAATATGCCAGTCTTCTCGGCTGCTAGTGATAGGTGGCCGTTGAGATCCCGCATGGCGTTCCGTAATACCGTCCTGAACCCATCGATTCCATATTCTGCTAACAGTCATTGGATCTCGACCGACGCGAGCAGCAATACTCTGCGATAAGATAAACCGCAATCCCGGTACGCTACAATTCGACCTTTATCAAAGTCAGAAACGTGATGGTACGCATTTCTCCTTCTTACACGAGGCATCACAACAACTTTTCACCAGGCAACAACAACGTTCAAATGCAATTTTTATATGAGGAACCGGCTGAACAATTTCCTCATTTAAACACAGTGTAGGTGTCGCTACTGGCGCCTGCTTTGTCTGAATGCGCTGAAAAGCTAATCATTTGCATATCACAGCACCTTCTTCCTTTCGTATAAATTTCACGTCTGTGGCATGTCGCCTTCTTGGTGTAGCAGTTTTAATGGCCAGTAGTGTACTTGGTTATTCTAAATATTTTTGAATAAATTAATTTGTTTAATTTACTAATCCATAATGTCACTGACTTAAGATTTCCAATAATACAACCGTAAAATATATTCTGCAGTGAAACACACTACATAAACATTTTTACGGTTACAGTTTTCTATCCTTAACCAATTTCAACAATTCAGTATTCCAGTGGACAAAATTGCTCGATAATAGTCTAGAAAAAGCAAAAATAAAACTTACTTGCAGGGAGTTCTCATTACTTACGTAAAGAGAAACTACTTAAATATCGAAGCTGGAAAATGGGATAAAAAAATTTTATATTTTTCATTTATTTATCATTATTTTTTTTTATAAATATAAAAATTTATATATATATACAATTTATAACTTCTCCATTTTGGTTCTAATAAAGAAATATTATAATTATTTTTTAAATTAAATGTATTTAATTCTCTTAACAGCATGATTATTATATTAGCATCATATTTACTTTTATAATTTATCAGAGCCTAATTACTTATTTAAATTTAATTTTATATAATGATCTTATTTAAATATTGTACATAACATTATAATGTAAAATTTTAAAATAAAACTCCAAGCAGAGTACACAATAAACTAGAAAACTCCTTTCAACTAAATACAAACCACTTTACTGCTACCAGTTGTCTCAACCATGGTCTAATATAAAGAGCACACTATTTATAATGGAAAGAAAATCTTAAATTCAATATTATTTATGCTTGAACATAATAGTAAACAACTACAGTATTTCTACTATTTGTAGGAACATCTATCGAAGAAGATACATACAGGTAAAAAAATCTAGGACTCTCGTCCTAGATTTTTAGATTATAGGTACTAGAGTTTCTCAGTTAAAGTCTTTACAAAAGAATTTATAGACATTTTTCTATCCTCAACGAAAGAAAAAAATTCTTATTTGTTTTCATATATAAGAAAATATTCTTATATAAGAGAAATATTTCTATAAATCAATAAATAAATAGAAATAAAAATAATTCATTTATAAATATGAAGTGATTGTGTATATTAATGCTATTATTATTATATTGCTATTTAATTTATTTTCAAGCAATTGCAAATTATACCATAATAATGAAAAAATAATTGTAGAGATTTGAGTATATATATATATATATATATATATATATATATAAATCAAGTCAAATACATACTCTAGTGCTTATGCGGTAACGTCTTATTTGCATGCTGTAAAGAGCAAATAAATTTCGCACACGTAGGAAATTATCTTCAGCTTGAATAAATCAAATGAATGGCTTAGGCTGTCACCTTTCTGTCCTATTAAGCCTAGACAAGGTTTAAATGCTCTTAAGGTATTAGGAAGCAAGACGTATATTATAAACGCGATGCTAAATAAATAAAACTGAACATTTGATATTACAGTGATTACTTTGCAACAGTTCTTATCTAGTACAATATCAAGAAATAGTAATTTATCCAGAAATATTTCATTTCTATTTTAACAGAGTATTAACAATTGCGTCACTAAAAAATATTACGAAAAATTTTCCTTCTGATTAGACATAATTAATCATGGGAAAAATAATATTCGTAAAACTCAAAAATTAATTTGAGTTATAAAATACTAATTTATTTTTTAGTACATTAAATTATACAAAATTCTATGATTCAAATAATTTTTTAAATAACATATAACCTAGAACACACATTTTAAACACATCAAATATTTATTTACTTCTTTAAAATTTTCTTTCTTATAAGAGAATATCTTTATATCTAATATTTTTTTAATAAATATGAATACGTGTTATTTGATAACATAGGAAATTTCCAACTTGTTTAAGTTATTTGAAATAAAATTGTGAAGTATTTATTGTTCTGCTTTACAAACTCCATGTGTGTAGTATTATTAGTTTATTTAGTAGAATATTTTGATGGTATTTTTACATTAACTAAATTTATATAATCAAGCAGATAACAAGCAATATTAAGTTTTTCGATAAGTTAAAATTTTTCCAAGAAATAAATTAATTAAAATTGAACCAAAATATTCATAAAATACAATAAAATGTAAAATATGGTAAAATCTTAGGAGAGCCCACTCCTTTTGTGATAAACTCTAATAAAGTGCCGAAGCAGAATGAAACTCCAGAATATAGTTTGTTTTACCATAACTAGTTTATCGAAGTAGGGTTATCAAGATTGGCGTAAGCTACAATTACCGCCAACCAAAATCATTCTCACCAAGGGTCTGGATCAAACCGAAAATACAATTTTATTTTTATTATTTTAAATATATAATAATTGACTATAGTAAGAGAAACTTATTTTACGCAAAATTAAAGTTATTCCAACTACAATAACTTTTAAGGAAAAAACCTTTTTTCAATAATTGAAACGAATTTCTATATTATACATTATTCACAATTTCATATTATGCACAATTTTTTAGTACTCATTTGCAAGAATTAGAGTTTAAATAAAAATATATTTTAAGTAAGCGCACACCCCAATTACTCTAATAATTATATAAATGAGTTTCGCGCAATAATAATTGTATAAACAAATTTTGAATACCTAATTATTGTATAATTTAAATGTCTAGATATATTGATGTGACATTTAATATTTTTGTCTTATTTCCTTTCATTTTGCGTCTGCAGAAAAATTTTAAATCTTGTAAATTTCAAAGTAAATTAATTAAAATATCGTGACCGCTAAAGATAATCTAATGTTTTTACTACTATTTATTGATAATATATTTTAGTTAAGAATTAAGTTTTTAGAGAAAAATCTAACTTCTCTCTCTCTCTCTCTCTCTCTCTCTCTCTCTCTCTCTCATATTTATACTTAAATTAAGTCTTTCAAATAACTTAAATTTATTTTTCCAAACAAGACATTTATTACTTAATGTCTTGTTTGGCAATCAACGCAATTTTACTAGTGAATAAAATAATTTTTCATATAGTTCCTGAACATGAAATTTTGTTTTCTCACACTAGAAAAAAATACACTTTGCAATAAATATTCAGATCCTTTTTCTATCAAACATATATTTGATTTTAAAAATAGCTTCCACCAGTATTTATATAGTTTTAATTTTACATAATGTTTATACACTATTCAAATTCAAAAAAATAGGAATAATAATTGATATTCCTCACATTGAGGATCCCTTAAAACAAGCAATCTATTATAAATATTTTACATTTTATTTAAATTTTTTATGTTGTTTGCACAGACTTTTAATCATTTACAGGGTTAGTTATGAAAAAGTAACCATCAAAGTAAAAAATTTATTCTACTATAACATATAAAATTTGTTTATCTTGGTATTTAACACAAATAACCATTACGTATTCCAAAATGAGGGGAATATAAGTAGTTAAATGTTATTGGAAACAAACTAATAAATTTTTCCAAAAGAATTTTGTAAAACATTCTGTAATTATCTCCTTAACCCCTTGACTGACTTTGACGAGTCTGACTCGTCATTGATTTCCTGGGCCATCACAGACTTTGACGAGTCAGACTCGTCAAGCGCTTCTTTCGGCGGACGCCGTGCAAGTTACAATTAGATTACATAGTTGCTTCACTCGTTCGACGATTCTCATTTAAAAAAGCACACTGAAAGTAAGAGTTCAGTTTAGCATAAGTCTCGCACGGTGAATGTTATACTAGCCAATATTTGAGTTTAGTAAAGATTATAAATAATCCCCGTAACATGTATAAGCCGGATGCATTATATGAAAGTGGGGATGATGGTGCAATTGGTTACTCTAGTACTGATGATGAGATTGACACCGGTATTAAATAGTTTTTTTTTGTCGCATCAAATTCCATTTAATTCGTCAGTCAAGGGGTTAAAGTAATTTCTATTTCCTAATCTAAAAAGTAATGGTTTATTATATTGATAGAGAATTTTAAACTGCGCAATACCTTTTGCTATTGCATTAATAAGATACCATCAACTTATTGTATCGTTTGAATCCAACTGAAATCAGATGATTTAGAAAAGCTAGAAATATTTTTACCACAAAACAGATACAATTGAATTTTCTCTCTTATCTAAATGGATACACAATAGTAGATTCTACCAAATAGGTATGATTATTACTAAACTGAACTCTGGCATAATATCCCATGTGAGCCAAGACTTACAACCATCGCTGTTTTTTGGACCGAAAGGCTTTGGAGTGCAAATCAAATGTCCCAATTAGGTGGTCAGTCTAACGGAAAATCCCCAGTGTTTAGTTCCCAAGCATGATTGGTATTCAGTTTATCTACCCACTGAAGGCATGAAAGGCTGAGTCAGTCTTGCGAAGCTCGGGGATCGAACCTCGGACCTATTCCTTGAGAGCGTGAAACGCTACCACTAATATAATTGTATACGAAGATAAAAACTGCACATAAACTTTATATTCAAATAATTTAAAGATTAAATTATAATTTAAAAGTTAATTACATTATTAATATATTCTTCTACAAAAATATTAAGAACATTTACTCCCATTTTAATAGTAATTTAAGTTACAAGAAACTAAAGATTAAGTTAATTATTAAATTTATTTCCTAATTGCAATTTAGAAAATAAACTTGGTTAATGTATTTTATCCCACGTTTAACAAATTTTGAGCTTTCTATCATCACAAATGTAAGCAATTGTAAAGAATCTAATTAAATCCATTCAGATGAGGTCAGGTAAGTATCACACACAGATAGTTATCATCATTAAAGTATTGTTTACATGAGAAAAGAAGAATGGAAATTCTCCTGCTTAGGAAATTACTTTAAGCCTTAATGGCCCAGATGAATGTTTTCAGTTGTTGTTCTTCTGGATAGCTGAGAAAGATTTAGGTGTGTTAAATGAGGAAACAAAGAACATTATATCCTATTTCTTAACTAAAATATAGGAATTAATTAAATGATTTATTTTATATTATTATAATTCTTATTTACAATACGATTTTTCTACTTAAAATGAATAGAAAATGCTACGTTTTTTTCTAATACGCTAATTAATAAGTTTGAAAATGTGAAATAAATGTAAAATTATTCCTTTAAATAACAATGTAAACAAAATAAGTTCTAAACAGGATATATAAAACAGCTTATTTTCTAGATACATACATTAATTTTAAAAAAAAATTATGGAAAACAGTATTTCTCATATGATGATTTTAACTTAAATATTTCGTATTATAGCATGAACTGGCCACAAATTTCTTTAATTATAAGATAAAAAAGCAAAATAATAAAATTATCCTAATACTTTTATCTTACTGCTCTTTTAGTTTAATTGTAAGATAAAAGTAGTATTATATTGATAAAATAATAACTCTTAAAAAATCACCCACTTTTTATTATCACAAAAATATTTTATTTTAACATATTGTAAAAATTGCAAGATTAATAACATGCTCTTTTACATGTTACATCTTCAATATTGTTATAAATATTTTTCTTTGTTTCTGAACGTGATTTATAATGCATTACAAATATATATATATAAACATTTCACATACTCGGCAAATTATTTTTAATTATATAAAATATGTACTTACAATTCTTAACATATCACTCTTAGAGACCAATAAAGTTCAATAATGTTTAAATGATAAATACATGCACCTATAAACTTATCAACTTATAAAAAACTTTTTTTTATATTTAACTTACTTTATTCCATATTCTCTTTAATCTTCATAGGGATATCATATGCTACAGTATACATTTTTGATCTCTTTTAGCAATTTTTAATTAATTCATAAATTTAAGTTTAGCAAAAAAAATAAATAAATAAAATGTTCCATCATTTAATTTAGTGTATGCATTTTAGATTAATTATAAAGTTCAGAATTTTAAAAATCATTTTTTAGTGTATGAAAATAGGATACACTAATAATTTATGTTATAGAGTTGAGAATGGTGGTAAAAATATTCGTACAGAAGTTAAATATGGGTTGGTATATGAAAATGAGACATCATTGCTCATATGATGTAATTTTTAAAGCTTTACCATTATTGAACTCTTAATTATTTCTCCAATAAGAGATGTAACAATTTTGTACAGCTATGCTTACGTCATAGTGAGCTCTTCTATAGTTAATAAGGCTTTTAACCAAAGATAATGGGGATAATTCCCAATTCTCTAAAAGCCGATTTTAATGATTTTAAGATCTTGGAAGGATTGTCGGTATACAACGATTCTTCCCCGAACCTGCAGGATTGACGTCTAGGTACCTAACCATGAGGTCAATATTCTCTTCCCTTAGATAATCATTGAGTAAAATTGGTGTTAATTTATGTAGTTGGGCATCATTATTCATAAGATAAGATCGTCAAAGATAAGCTCCTTGAAAATGACGCGTGTAAGTTTTGAGAATTTCATCTATATAATTTACTGTGTGTTATCCTTTCTAATAACCGAGAAAATAATGTACCAAAAGCGATCAACTTGCATAAGGTTTAAAGGACGAAATGTGAAAACAAAACCTTCATAACTATAACAGAACATTTTGCCTAAAATGGTTTATTCCTCTTTATAGAGCTTTACTTTATATTTCTGAATCAGAATTTTCTCTATCTTTAAGAAAATTTTATCTTATTCAAACAATTTGTATTTCTGTTATCGAAATTAGTCAAAATTATAAAATAAAAATTTTTAAATAGAGAGAAATTGTTTCAATAACTATGACTTCGAACTATTGCAGAAAAATGAACAATAAACTATGTATTTTTCTATAGTAATCCTTATTATGCATAATGAAAAATCAAACAAATTTTAAAATGTTAATAATGATTTCTCTCTTTACAAATATGATTAATTATAACAGTTCCAATTTATTATTAAAAATTTATCAGATAAAGAATAATAATATCATTATTAAAATTAATTTTTTATAATTCAAAACATTATCGGACGATTAATATATAATAAGAAGCAATTTTATGAAATATTCGAAGTATTTTTAATTGTTTCATTTAATGAAATTTCACTTAATTTTTATAGCCAAACACAAAAAATATCTGTATCATTCTATCACATAAAAAGAAAATATAGTAAAAGATTAAAAATAACAATAAATATGTATCTATTTTGAACAATTTTTTGGTAAATTATAAAAAATATTATATATTATTGTTTGAAATATTTGCCTGGATATCCGATAATATCTGAATCTTATAATTTTTAAATAATACCAAACATAAAATTATTTTACAGTAACAATTTATAAAAATAGTAAATAGTTTTAAATATATTTGAAACGATTTTAAACATGAAAATTGAAATTTTAAAAAATAACTGTCAAAGAAATATTTTACTTTAAAATTTTTTATAAAATTACCAAATATGATAAATATGATCCTTCCTTTTCCTTGTAATAACTCTTATTAAATATTTCTTTCTCTATTAAAAATCTATTAAATATTTTCTTTCTGATTATTTATTTTTAATATTTATGACTCAAACTCCACAAACAAAATTCGCTTTTCAGCTTGTAAACATCGTTACTAACATTATTTGATGATTGTTTTATTCCAATTATACATAACAAGACAATCGAAGAAAAAGTCAAAATATTTATTTAAAAAGTTTCAAACGCATTTATCGGAAAACATTTAACTGAGAAATGTTTTTTGTTTTAACAATTTTAGTGTCAAAGAGAGAGAGCAACTGTCAAGGGCTTGTGAACTTAAAGAAAGTAAAGTCCGATAACAGCCTAAATCGGAAAACATTATGCAAATTGTTTGTCTGATAAAACATTTTTCTACTTTCATTGAAAATAGTGAATTTACATTAAGATATGTTTTTTGAGCATATTTCAGTTTTTGTAATAGTTTAATAACATTAAATTTATAATTTCTCAATCATGTTTAAGTTAAAAAATTTGTTTCCAAAATATAAATGTATAAAAATAATTTGCAGCTGTATCAGAAAATTCATAAAATTTAAAGAAAATAATATGGAAAATAACTTATTTTTATCAATGCTGTTTCAAATACTGATATAAAATTCAAAATGTATCGCAAAACTTTTATTAAAGTTTTATTTCTTGTAAAATGTGGCTGTTGTATTTTACTAGAATTTAAATCGAAGTTATTTCTAGATTTGACAATATATGAATAAAAGTACTAATGACAATTGTGTTGTTTATTCATTTCTAAATGATCATAACTACCAAATCTACTGAATTTATCGGGAAACTCCTGATTTTTCATCATTTCTCCCGATTTTCCGATAATATATGAAATTCTACTGTTTTTGGCAATTTCAGTGAAAATTTTAAAAACAGGTGAAATTTTGCCGGAAAAAAGTGTATTCAGTTGTTAAAAAGGGCTTAAATAGTCAACAGTTGACACAATAATATATATATATATATATATATATATATATATATATATATATATATATATATATATATATATATATATATATATATATATATATATATGTATATATATATATATATACTCGTAGGAGTTTCAGCAGATTCAGCGTCATCCTCCTGGTGGACTCGAAACTCAGAGGAAGATATTTAAATAATAATGATAATAATAATAATATATATATACATATTTATATATATATTATTATTATTTTTATTATCATTATTATTTAAATATCTTCCTCTGAGTTTCGAGTCCACCAGGGGAGGATGACGCTGAATCTGCCGAAACTCCTACGAGTTGGCAGTCATATAATCAACATTCAGAACAAACACCAGGTGCCCATTTACATAAACAGCTCACACACACAATTAACAGGAATATTATTAGTCGTTAGTAGTTTAATTAGGAAAATATTTCCTTCAAATTATTGTCATTGATTAAATTGTAAGTTATTTGACATTGAATTAAATTGATTTTGTAATGCATTTAATGTTTTTATGTAACTTTATAAGTTTAATACTTATAAAAATTGCATTAGTGTAGTTAAAGTTGCCCTATAAAATAAATAAAGGGACATAAACGTTGATGTTTATTTTTTTACATGTAGTATATTCTTTAGTCTTTCATGGTTTCTTTACAAGGTTGATGAATATTTTATTAAAAAAATTAAGGTTAACACAAAATATTTTTAGCATAAATCTTTCTCAGAATGTATATAATCTAAAAAAGTTAAATTGTCTTTTTGCGGTACAGCCGTTTTAATTATTCTGTTTCAAGCAAAAATGTCGCAAGTGGTGTCTCCTGATTTTTTCCCGCAAAGTCAGTAAAATCTATTGATTTTCTTAACTCCAAGGTTGGCAGGTATGTAAATGCACATTGTTCAACAAAAGGCTGCACTACAGTACCAAATAACATAGAATATATCATAATATTTAGTATAATATCCTCTATTTTAACAGTGCAGCAATAATTACTGTAATTCTTTGAAATTTTTTTAATGAAATACCTTCCCATGTTACCGCAACAGTAATTAATTATTTCAAAAATGATGCCCATGCAGTATTTTAAACTAATTTTTTCATCAAGTAATTTTCTTCTTCCAAATTAACCATATTTGGCAGTTTAAATATCTACATCCTTCACTTGAATCTCCAGATTATTTCTAGAGTTAGTCGTAAGCAATATTGGCACAGGGGAAGAGCACTTTTTTAATACTGGAATTGTCATAATTTGATTCGGAATATAAATTTCATAAGCGTTGCAAATAATTGTTGATGCTTACTTCCAACCTAGTCTGACAAAGTCAAACAAGATCTATGAGTCTACTGACATTTCAAAAGTTGAAGACAAAGGAAGGAATAATAAAGTAAACAATTCTAAAATATGAATAGCAGCAACTTAGCATTTTGAACAATAAGAGCATAGGATTTCTTATCCTCAGAAAATGTAAGACATTTTCGATGGCCGGTGGCTGCTGCATGTTTTCTTATCACACGAGAAAGTTAGAGAACACAAGTAATCCAAGATTCCAAATTCTGAATTTTTTTGCAGATGAAAAAATGTTGCCAAGATGGTGTATCGTGACGTAATACCAGGATACCGAAATAAACAAATAAAAAGACTGGAAAATATTTTATTTAATAATATTAGTCCAATATTAATTTCATTTAACAGTTTCTGGCTAGTAGAGCTTTGCTTATAAGAATGAAGTAAGGCGTAGTTATGAACCATCGAAGGGTCATCCAAGCCTCGAAGGTCTTATAAAAAGCTTGAATTGTCAATAATGTTTACACTTAGTATTTGGTTTCCTCTATTTATATATTTGTATTTATTTGCTCTTTTTGTGAATTTGGAATATGATTTTGACTACGATAAATCTAATAGTGTATTTTTGCAACTTCGGATTTAATATTGGCTTGACATTTGCAGATTCATGTTTAGTGTGACATTGAATTGTAGTGGCAAGTTAGGACTTTAGTCTGGAGCCACACGGTAGAAAAACCATACTTTGGGCCAATATGGTTAACACCTCCAGAAGAAGCTGGTCATATTGGTACTTCATTTCATTTTCCTTTTATTCTTTCATTTAAATTTTGAACTATGTGTTAAATATATGTTCTACCTGCTTATTATATTTTGTCTTTTTACTTTATTTGGTATTTGATTAATTATATTTCAGCAATTATATATATATATATATATATATATATATATATATATATATATATATATATATATATATATATATATATATATATATATGATGAATCAATGAATCAGAGTTTACGTTAGTTTAGATTCATGGTAAAGGATTATGAAATTTTGGCATGCACAAATCAAACTACTTGATCTAATGAAGGAAGTATAATTTTACTTTTTAACAATCTAAATATATAAAATATTATTTCTTTATTTAAATAGAGAGTTAATATCAGGTTCAATTGCAAATTAGTATTAATAAGTAATGCTTATATATGTTTTGTTTCCCATGTGATAATGAGATTTTTCTATAAATAAATTATTGTATTTTAATGAAAATTAAGTCTCCGTCGTTACAAAGGTATTATAAAAAAAAAATTCATAACATAAAAAACACAAAATTAATTTGGACTGTTGTTTAATGCATTTCATTTCCCTCACTGTACATAACATTCCAAAATTTCTAGAAGAAACTAATTACTATCGACTACTTATTGCTAACTGCAAGTTCACCATGTATTCTTAAAACAGTTTTTATTAAGTCTCCGTGTTTATTTTGTTTCCACAAATATTCTCAACAAATAAAGCATTGCAGAAATTTCCTTAAAATAATGATTACTATTTAAAATCACATATTTTAAATAGTTTCTTAGATGTAAGCATTTAATGCATTTAGACTTCTAAAAATAATATACGCAAATAAGCTATAATTCTTACAAAAAATTAAAATAACCAGAAAATAAACTGTAAAAGACAAATATTAAGAAATTGTTTTATTTATTAAAGAAGTTTTTCTTTCCAAAAGAAGATAAATAGATATCAATTTCACTGGAGTTTTTTCTTTGGGTTTTGTTTCGTGTTATATTTTCGAGAATTGGTAAATGAATGTGCATTATAAATGCTCAGATAAAATTTGTATCTATATATTCGTTTCAAAATTCCATTTCTATACTTTTAACATTTTGAAGCATGACATTTTAAAGCAGCTAACTTTTTAAAGCTGGACATTTTAAAGCAGCTTTTTTAACCTGGATATTCTCATACAAACTATTTTACTTAAAAAAAAGTTTACTCTTGTGAAAAATGTCTGATGATACAGGAATTGAAGCACACTTTTAAATTTCGTCTCATTTTTATAATGTCAAAAATGATAACTTTTTCAGAATCCTCAGATGTTTATTTTTTTTTCTTTCACGAATAAAACTGAGAATAAATATAAGAAATCAGTAAATGAAATTTAAATTAATGTGTTCACTATTACTATGTGTTTTAAATAAAATTTTGATAAATTCAGTTTTGAATTAAGTCTAATTTTTGTGGATAAATTTCTAAAAAATAAATTCCTCTGTTTGTACAACAAAATTTTACAAATGCTTTATAAAGAAATATGACAATGATTACTCATAATATAAAAAATTTTCCTTTCAATAAATGGAGTTACATCATGTTATTCTTTTAATTGTCTTTTTAAAATAATTAAAATTACTAAGAATTTTTTAAACAAAATACAAAGAATCAGTAGAAAATCAAATAATTTTATTTTATTGTTTAATATTTAAAATAATACTTCTCGATTCAGTTGATATTTCTTGTTCCTTTAGAATCAATAACATAGAAATTTTACATTAATTACATAGACACTTACATTAATAACATAGAAATAACTTTCTCTAGACGTTTCAATAAATACTGATAATGAAAAAAATAAAGGTTTGTAACAGTTATAGATGAATTTTGATATTCCATGTTTTTAACTCAAACAATTTTTTTCACATCCTACGCAGAGGACTATTTCATAGTTAAATTCCCTTTAAATAAAAAGATTCCTGAGAACAATCACCTATATGAGCCTGCCATCTAAATCTTTCATAGAGTTGCCAATCCAAAGAACTTCCTACGCACAATATACATCATAGTGAAGGGAAAAGTGGTAATTTGACTGCTAAAAATAAAGTACCCTTAGAGAAAAATGTGGTATTTATTCTGTATTTGATGCGTAAGGGATAAAATGTATTGTTTTACGTATTGTGAAGTAAAAAGATTTGTATTTTAAACCTCTAAAATACTGATTCATTAAATTTTTAACCATAATTATGTCACTGTAATAATTTTTTTTAAAATATTAACAAACTCAAGAGTAAAAATCAGAGTAAACAATTCTTACTTCAAGCTCAGCCGATATCAGTCAATTGATGATAGAACTTTAGCTATGCTTTCTGGCTACAAGTTTATAGGGATGGGTGTCTGTACGTTTTCTTGATTTCTTTTCCTTTGTGGCATGTGAATAACAAGGTATTCCTTCAAGGATGAAATCCTTTAATTTCCTCTTTGAGATTTCAAGGATGAAATCTCAAAGCGGATTTCTTCAGAGAGAAAAGGATTTTTTAAAAGCTCTTCCAGAAGGCAATGCAAGACGGGTATTTAAACATCTACTTCAACTGTTAGATTATCCAATTCGCAGCAATCAATATATAATGTTTGTGCTTATCAAAAATAAAACATAGCTGTAAAAGGAATCACATGGATTAAAAATTTCATCTGTATATTTTATTAAAAATAAGATAATTTTATAAAAAGAAATTCAACTTGTTAGCATTAGTTTTCAACTAATGACAAAATGTTCTATTAATATCTTCTTTTTTTCTTCTAATAGGTTAATGAAGGATTTTTATTTTATTTATTTACACAATACGTTTCTATCTCTAAATGCAATTAAGTTTTAATTTCAAAATTAGAATTAAAGTTTAATTTTTTTTATTCAGTAATTTAAGAAACGTAAATATTTTATGAAACTGAAATGAATTTTTTTCCTCGCAAAATAGTATTTCCTTCATTATAAAAATATAATTTCCTTATGATTTGATACATTAAAATTAACACACACAATTGAAACTCATTAATTAATTGCTTATATATATATATATATATATATATATATATATATATATATATATATATATATATATATATATATATATATATATATATATATATATATATATATTATACATACAGATATACGTTGATCCTTTCTGCATGCAGAAGATTCTTCAAGCTAGCAGAGATGGTCTTTTTCTAAGGGGAATGTCTCAGTCCATATCTAAAAAGTAAGCTTTATTCGAATATACTAAATAAGCATCTGGTAGTTTATTTATGTTTGTTTTCGATAACTCTCAATAGATATTAGAGTAATTCAGTAAGATTATATACCAAGTTATAGTTCCCATATTTTAACGGAATTGTTGAATAAACTTTCCACAAAGCTGGACATACTTTCCATCAAGAATGCTAACCATCAAACACCTGATTTTAATCCAGTCGAAAACATTTATTCTGCGATTTAGAAATGGAGAGTTGAGACTCCCACCAACATACATTAAAATTTCGTAAGTGTGGGAGGTTGTCCAAGCCTCACATATATATGGCTCACCATCATATCCACTGTTATATAATGTGTGTATGTGTGTTCATGCTAAAAAAAATTCGCAACCATTTTCAAAGCAAAAAAAACGTGGTAAATATTTTTGTATTTACTTTAGCTGAAAGTAAGTGACAACATAGCTTAATTGATGCCACAAATTTAAATTAATATATGTAGAAGAAAATCAATTTTTAATGCATTGTACAAAATTTAATTTATGATATTTTTCTTCATAACTAATATACATACGTAATTAATTTTACCATTTCAGTGAGTTACGCATTTTTCAATTTAAAAATATGTAATAATTAAACTCTTTTCTTTTAATTCATAAAAATAATCTAGTTTTGAATATTCAAATAATTCAGCCAGAAATCAAGGTTGTTACTATACATATCGAGTTTTTCTCTTTACTAAAACTTCTAATAACTTGATCAATTTACATTTGGTATCACAAAAACATTTTTATAATTTACGATGTTAAATTTCTTTTTATTTAACATCATAATGTTTTGTATTAAAAGCAATTTTTGGATGCTTGTGTATCTGAACATTCCTTTACATTCGGGATGACAATTTCATTGAAAAACTGATGGTTTTTTCGTGGAATAACAAAATTATAATATGGCGTTAATAAAAATAAAGTTATTGGAATAAAAATTTGAGGTAATGAAAATTCAAAAGATAAAAAAAATCGATTGACAAACATAAATGGAATTACTCTACAAGTTAATTATATTGATTAGCAAATATATTTTACTTAACAAAATTAAAATTAGAATTTAAAATCAGTACCAAATTATTTCCAAAAGCAAACGATTTTTTTTATTTCCTATTGTTTGATATGGAATTTTTACTGTAAATAATTAAATTTTATCTGTAGTTGCTTGATTTTCTTTATTCATGAATTTTTACTAATGCAATATGTAAGCGAAAATATAAAGTGATGCAAATTAATTTTTTCATAAGAGTATCTAATATTCGCTTGGAATCGGTCCAAATTTAAGTTATTTATCATGGTATCTTTTAAGAATCTCAGATCGTTCCACAGAGACCTTCTAAAATTCTTTTCTTCTATATTAAAGAGAAGCGGAAACGAGTTCCACCGGAAATTAAAGATCAAGACTTATTTATCAAAAGCAATCATTCTGTATCTTCTTCGGAAAAAAAACGACAAACCAATAGCGGAAAAAAAACTTTTTTTTTTTTTGCAAAAGAGCTATCAATTCTTCAAAAAACAACAGAAGTATCTATTTCAAATACTAAATGAAAATTGATTATTTCACGGAAAGGAATATCATACAAGTTACAGAGTACTTTTGAAAGATAATTATTGTATAAGAAGTTTTGTGATAAATTGCAAAGTTTGGAGAAAATATCAGATTTATATTTCCGTAATTTAATTATAATATTTTAATGTAATATTAATTAAAAATATAACTTTCATATTGAAAACTCCAATATATTTCGAAGATACTGAAACATTAAGAAAATTAGAAATATATAAGGTATTGCGCATCATAGAATAAGCGTTATGCACAATTTAAAAAATGATTAGAATAACAACTACGTGATAACACCATAAAACTTTAACGCGAAATAAATCACAAATATCATACAAATAAATATATAATATTTACAAAATAACTACAACAAGTAATTTTTATTTCTTAATTTTTAAAATTTTTTTCGTAAAAGGTTCTACTTACAAGCAATTTTAAAATCAGAAGCACGAAAAGTGTTATAAAAATAAAATACTTGTAAATGATAAACAGATTTGAATGCACAGTAATTACTGACATTTTCATATTAAGTCTTGGCTCAATACTGTGTGCGTGCGTGCGTGCGTGAGTGAGTGCGTGCGTGAGTGAGTGTGTGTGTGTGTGTGTGTGTGTGTGTGTGTGTGTGTGTGTGTGTGTGTGTGTGTGTGTGTGTGTGTGTGTGTGTGTGTGTGCTATACTAATATATAACTTTTCCTAAATACTTCCTAGTGTGAAATATATATTTTAAAATACCATTAAAAATTATGAACTAAATATCGAATTGCAATCATTATGTTACATAAGAAGCCATTGAATCAATTTCCTGAAAACTTGATTTAGAATATACATAAATTCCTCCAACTAAAATTCTATCTCGCTCCTAAACTTTGAATCACCAACTGATCTGGTCATAAAAAAGACGACTATTTATAGGAAAAAATGGCTAAACGCAACTAAATATACTTGTTATGCTTCTAATGGTGAAATTCAGAAGGTAGCGAAACTCATTTGGATACAATATTACATAAAGGAAAATAAAAATTTTAAGTCACCATTGGTTTAATGTTAAATGATACCTTGTGTACAGAAACTACAAGAAAAATGCGTTTAAAGGGCATTAATTTGTGTCCTAACAAAGCGCATTTGAAAAGTCAAAACAAAGACAACGCGCAATAGTCGATTTCCAACAAAATCAAATCGCAGTAGTCAAGTCCCAGCAAAATCAAAGACCATTAATCGACTCACAACAAAGTCAAAGCGCTTTAGTCCCTACAAAATTAAAGCGCATTAGTCAAGTGCCAACAAAGTCAAAGCGCAATGGTCGACTCCCAGCAAAAGCGCATTAGTCAAGTGCCAACAAAGTCGAAGCGCAATGGTCGACTCCCAACAAAACCACTTTAGTCCCAACAAGGTCAAAGCGCAGTAGTCAAGTCCCAATAAAATCAAAGCGCAGTAGTCAAGTCCCAATAAAATCAAAGCGCAGTAGTCAAGTCCCAATAAAATCAAATCGCAGTAGTCAAGTCCCAACAAAGCCAAAGCGCATTAGTCCAGTCCCAGCAAAGTCAAAGAGCATTAGTCATGTCTCAACAAAGTTACATCCTGAAGCACGGTGAAAGCAGTGATTAATTGTCAATAGACACATTTACAATTGATACTTAATTCTATCTTCCATCAAATCTTTCAATTAAAATAAGCAATATGATTCTCGAGTGAATCTTACACTCGAAAGTATCTTATTTATCGAGTGCGCACAATATATCTCCCCTTTTGTTCATAATGAGTAATATAACGATATTCATGGTGAGTAATGTAACGATATTCATCATCAGTAATGTAACGATGTTCATGAAGAGTTTCATGATGTAACAGCGTTGGAATTCGCACAAAACTTAACTCACTCTGTATTTTTTTTTTTTTTTTTTTTTTTTTTTGTATAACTTGTCACAAGAAATTACTTATAATTTAAACAGCGAAACCACAACTGGTAGAATACTAAATACTTGTCTTTTTCAGTGCATCTCATTTAGACTTCGAGATAAAATCGTTTAATTTCTAAATTTCACTCTTAAGGAAGGTGAATATCCTCCCATATTACACAAAGTCATTTCTTTAACAATTTTTTTAATGATCATAGCTGATCCAAAGTTAAGGGATGAGCCTTACCGGTGCATTCTACATATGTCAACATAGTAGAAAATTATCCGTATATTTATAAATTTGCAAAAAAGACTATTCAATAAAAAATATACCTTCTGGTAACAGTTAATATTTAAAAAAATAACTATTACCAGAAGTCTAAAATAATATGATTTTATATTCATTTAATTTCGTAATTATAAAGCAGAAAAATTGTCATACTAATAAAACAAATAAATAGATCTCAAAGTTAAGTGAATATAAACTAGGAAACTAATATAGAGTACTTATTCATCAATAAAAACATGTACATATTTTTAACATTAACATATTTAACATTTTTAGCATTAATAAACTGACAATTTAAAAAAATTGGCGATTTTTAAGTGAAAATACATAAGAAAACTGATAAGATTCACAATTTGAAGCAAACACAAGTACATTTAGAAGAAATTACTTTTCTGTTATGCTTCAATGTTGTGTTATATATTATCTTGTACTGAAAATACGGAAAATTAAATTTGATATGATTATACTTAATAAAACACTAAATGTTGAATCCATCATGGATACGCGAACATATTAGAAATTATAATCACTCACACATAAAAATTATAATAAATAAAAACAATTATTTATAATAAATACACAAAAATATTTGTGGTAAGTAAGAAATCCATTTTCAATTATTTAGTCATTATTAGTTTTAAAGATCATTTGATTTCTTTATCAAATTGTGCTATATTATCTTTTGTTACACATTTTCTGTTATATATTAAATTCTGTTATATTATTTTCCAAATGCTTTGTTAATAGTTTTAATCTAAATGTGTAATTATCATTTCTTATCAAATAAGAATTTTACTAATTGCAAATATTAACAAATAACTAATAAAATATGTCAGTGTAACAAAAAGTTCACCTAAGTAGAATTCTTACTAAATTTATTTGAAAAATTTCTCTGCTGTATGCACAATCTGTATTATAACCTCGGTGATGAAAATTTTATAAATATATTTTTCACAAACTTTTTCAGTAACTTATCCCTTTATGTCTTATTTATTTTTATTAATAATGTGCATTAATTTTTTTTAACTTAAAATACATAAAATATATAAATAAGAAGTAATGTCTGTAAGATTACACACACAAAACTAAACATATTTAAAGATAATTATTAAAATACCATCATATTGATAGGCTTAAATGAAGATTAAAATCTTAGTTAATAGTAAATCTATTCATGTGACTATGAAAATGCGAAATTGAATATACCTATTAATGTATTTTATATAATTGACAGCAATGAATTTTTGTCACTGAGTACATTATACTCGAAAAAAATGCACAGAGTTTTAAGATCATTATTAAAAATAATGCTCAACATACATGTTTAGAATTACACAAATAACTTGAAAATTTGTTTAAAAAGCTATTATCGTGTTTAAAACAGCCAAAATATAAAGTACAAATACATAAAAATGTTAATATATTCTTTAATTTAGAATATTTGTGTATTGTAAGTGATGACACAATTTTAAGAAATTCGCTTTTCCTTTTGAAGAAAACGGCTAATATAAAAAATATTTTCAAGTGATATGTTAAACATGTTTTTCGTATGAGCAATTACAAAAAACTGTTTTGGAGCAATTAACTATCATCTGTTAAAAATCTTTGATACGGAAGTATTTTAAATCAAGATTTCATTGTATATGTCACTTTTTCCCCAGAAAGAAGTATGAATTTAATATATAAAATATTTTTCATAAATATATATTACTATATTTAGAAAATCACCTAAACATATTACAATGAAGTGAAAATATATTCTTTGATATATAAATGCAAGGTTCTTTCATTTAGGTTATATATATATATATATATATATATATATATATATATATATATGTATGTATGTATGTATATATGTTATTACTTATGATACTTGGACAAGCCAAGCTCGCTTTGCCTTGGCTATGCGACTTTAAGTCAATAGCTAAATGTCTTTCATTTTAATCAGAGCACCACGAAAGTATGTCTTTGCTCTTTTTTTAAAATTCTTCGATAGACGGCACCACCAGAGAATTCACACCCTCAATTTTGACAGTGATCTTAAGAGGGAAGAAATATTCTCCAGACCATAGCACCTATGTTAACTGCTCAATGGCCGACCGCAGAACTTTTGATTCCAATGATTTAACGAGCACGTATATCGCATGTACTCGGTGGATTTTTGGCGTACTGGGAATCGAACATTGCCCTTCTGGACGAAAACCCGATACCCTAATCACTAGGGTACCACTGTCTTTCTTGTATTATACCATATATATATATATATATATATATATATATATATATATATATATATATATAAGGGCAGGAATACAGAAAGGCAGTGGTAGCCTAGTGGTTTGGGTATCGGCTTTCCGTCCAGAAGGGCTGGGTTCAGTTCTCAATGCCGCTAAAAACCCACCGAGTACATGTGATATAATGCTCGTTAAATGTATGAACTCGAAAGTAATGTGTTCGGTCATATATCAGTTACCATAGATGCAATGGTCTGGAGAAAATTTTCTCCCCCTCCAGATCAAAGTCAAAATTGAGGGAGGGGATCCTCTGGTGGTGCCATCTATGAGATGAGTCCTTGAGCAAAGCGTACTTTTACTTCCGTGTTGATCTGATTAAACGAAAGATACAACCTTCTGACTTAACTTCGCATATCGTCGACTAGCTAACATGTCTTGTCTAAGTGTCAAATAACAACAAGAACGTAATACAATTAATAATTATACCATATATAAGAACAAATATATACTATAGTTATAGTAAATATGACATATTATAAAAACATTTCATGAAAAACTGTACAAACTCATGTCGATGATAATTTTTTTCACTCTAATTAAAGAAATCTTATTAAACAATCCTAATTAAAAAACCAATATGTCATCAAGCATTAATATGCATATTGACTGTAGTATAAAATACATTACAATTCCACAATTTTAATACAGACAAAAGGAATACGTTTCAAATTTCATATCTAATTCCATTAGCATTTCAAATATCCAGTGAGCCGATGAAACAACTTAGTTTTGAAAATAACATGATTAAATAATTTCATCATAGATGAAGATGTTAAAAAAGACAGTGCATTAGCGGCGCGATGTTATTAAGATTTAATTATCAATTAATGTTAATAAAATTCAATTATTAAACATGGACAACTATTTTTCATATACATTTTTTAATTAAGTGTCAATAATGAATTATATTAAGCAATATAGTGGTAAAAGCTGTTTACGTACTTTTAAACTGAAATATAATTTATATAGTACCTACAAACAAATTAACTAAGAATCAAGTAATTACGGATTCAAAAGAAAGTAATAAAATAGTACTTACAAAGACTTTATATTATACTCAGAAAATAATCATAAGATAAATACTTTCAAAGTATAACAAAATCTTTGTAATTACTATTTTTTACTCCGCTTTGAATCCATAATTTCTTTATTAATTATGGATTCTAAGAGAGGTAAATATCAAAGTGAAGAAGATATGACGCAAATGCCTAGTGGAGGATAAGTGAGCCAGATTATGAAAAATTTGATTTCGTGTTCTAACACATATGGTACTTAAATAAAAGACCATTATAATTTTAAATAGCAAAAAAGCCCAAAAATTTTTATAGGGCAAGTTTTTATATATTTTAGACTATAAATGATAAAAAGAATTATCCTGCGTCGTTTTTAACTTTCCTACTCATGTTATTTCTATCTTTCTATTCATTTTTAATCATATTACGTAGTATTTTAAAATCATCATTCGAAATATAATACATAAAGCATTATTTGTCACACTAAGAAATAAATTTTAAATACGTGAAACTTTATTCATCCATTATTGCGACTATGATTTACGCAGGACCATCACGTTTCTAAAATTTCTATAATTTTTTTAAATGTATTGTTTAGTTTTCAAAAAAATTTTATAAATTACATTTACAAAAACTTATTTTTAAAAAATATGACGAGAAAGTTATGTTTACAAATTTACACCTCTTGTTGATGATAACGATAAGAAATATTGCCAACATTTATTGCGTTTTTGTTGTTTCTAATCCCAGATGGTGTTGTAGCTAAGCTAAACTATCTCTATAAAACCAAAAATCATGATAAAGTCTAAAAATAAAATAGGATTTTTCAAAACCTCGTTCACAGTAAAATTCAGACAGTCAAGAATACGTCTCGGGGAGGCCTGACCAGCTTTGCACCAGTGACACTCCAGAAAGACTTTCTGGTCCTGTTGAAAAGAAAGGGACCTAATGTGGCCACTCAAAAAATGTGAAAGAGCAGTGTGCTGTGTCCTAGGGATACTGAGCTGGTGTCACCAAAGAGGATTTTTCCCAAAGTACCAAGAATGGGCAGGCAGATCCCTCCAAACTGTGTTCAGTTCCATCTTTTAAACAGTATAGATTTTTGAAAACGTTCGAATAGTGTTGCCCTGTAAGGTGTCAGCAGTGGCAGACTTGGCCAAGTTATCTGCAATTTCATTACCACTCCATCCAACATGGGAAGGAACCCATTGAATATTCATTTATAGTTATTTTCAATAACAATTTGTTTATTACATTCACTTTGTTAATGTGTAAACAAAAATATTAAAATTAAATTTTTATTTATTACGCATTTTGACAAAATCAAACAAAAATATTCAAATCTAAAATTTTGTTTGTACACAAATAAAAATACACAGATGATCTCAACACTTAGTGAAATTCCTGTAGTTATTATAATAAAAAGTCTATGCCTTAGGAAAATGAACAAAAAAAAATCAAAATTAGGGGAAAATATCACAAAAAAAATAACAAACAAATTATATAATTAATTGTATCAACAAAACTATAAAAAAAATAATAACTGCATTTTTTCATGCAATAGCAAAAGTTTTAGATTTAGTTGTACACAGTAAAAAATTATAATGACCTGAATTATTCATTTAATATTTGAATACTAGTTTTAAAAAAGAGAACATTGGATGAGAAAACATTATTTGGAATTTCGATCTTTATGTTGGAGTTCATAGTTTCATTGACAAATATTAAATTGAGAATGTTTATCCACCGCGTATGTCTGAAGAATCTGCCAAAATGCCAAAACTGTCTAATTATTATATAAATATCTCAAATTGTTTTTCTCTCTAGCACTAATGCAATGTGTTAAAAGAATTTATTAAGGCAAGAAAAATAGATCGCATTTATTTTTAAATCAGTTCAAAACTAAATTTAAAAATTCTACTAAAATTTAAGTAGTGGGACCAATATAAATGTTTTCCCCTAAATTTAAGATGATGTTATTTCTCAATGTTTGTTTTGAGCGGTAATTAAGAATTTGGTAATTTCACAATATTTTTCGCAATTTTTTTTTCAGGAAGATTATAATTCTAGATAGTTCAAATAGTTTTTATATGCATATGGAATACATACAAGAATTTACCATTCAAAAAAATTCTGATTCGTTCGGGAAAAAAGAAGCAGAAATTAAAAAAAAAAAATACCTAAGAACATTTATTCGGCAAGACAAAGTTAATTATTCTGATAATTGAAATGCACATAAATAGTAAAAAGAAAATATTAACTCTAAAAACAAATACTGTCTTACAAAATATGATATGCAATGACAATAATGCGAAACGTATTGATTTACATGTTAAGCCAGTTATCCGGAATCCCTTATCAAAGGCTTAGCTAACAAAGAAAAATTGGATTATTGAGCAACGACCATTGCACCTGAGTCCCATTTTGGTTTGTTTGCATCACACCAATCACTACCATTATAGGTGTGAGACTCCCTTGACACATTAGGTGTGATTGGTTTAAACAAAGGATATAGGCGATACATGGATCCTGTCTGACAAAAACAACACATAAGCGATATTTGTATTATACGATATTAACTAATAAAAAATATAACAAAATATGCCGGATTGTCTTTGATTAAAATTACTTTTTGCTATTTACAAATATATATATATATATATATATATATATATATATATATATATATATATATATATATATATATTTTATATATATATATATATGATATAAATATTTATATAAATAATTATGAGTGAAAAAGAATAGAAATTTTAATATATAAATTGTATGTTGTTTTTATTAGTAATATTAATTATAAACGAAAATATATATACATATTCATAAAATTGATTTTGGTAAATGGATTTATCAGTGGATAAAATGTAAACACCTTAAAAATCTGAAATCTGAAGAACGTAGACATTCGTTATTGAATGTCAACATTCACATTCGCTTGGGAAACATCCAAACTATTAATTAAATCCTTATTTCTGATTTATACGACCAAATATAAACATTCATAAAAGATGAATGAGAAAAGTTGCAGTACATTATAATATGTTTTAATGCAATTATTTATTAATCTATATAAATATAATTTGTATAAGTTCATAATTTATGAATTGACAGCATCATTTAAGAAATCGTAATTATTTTGTCTTCAGAATAAAAATCAATTTTGTTACAATAAAACATTTTAAATCAAATATTTAACTTTTTAAGATAAATTATAGTCTCTTGAGATTTTAAATAATTTATAGCTGAAAAATGAGAGGGAGAGGAATGCAAATGAGAGAACTGTGAAAATAACAATATTATTCTCATTACTTAAGCAACTGAACATACTTTTAAAAATCACTAAATGTATAGAAACAACAAAATAATATTTTTATTCTTTATTTGACAATTTATTTAATAACATGTCTTAATTAAAAAAAATAATAATGATAATAATTTTAAAATTAACAATTAAATACTTATGCAGAAAAGTTTAAAGTCTTATAAAATTGGAAAGCCTAATTTTGAGAATTTTCTTCTAAAAATACACTTTTAAGTAAATACTTTTTGTTGGGACAAAAAAATTTATAAAAACAGGAATTGACCAAGATAGATGTAACTTCCGGAAAAAAATTACAAGTTTGTGATTACCGGGGCAAAAATGAAACTCTAAATACATTTGCTCGAACCCAAAAATAAAATAGTTATTTTACAAGTAAAAGAAATTGATATTTACTCAACATATGCAAAATAAAAATGTATAAAGCATTAAATAGGAAACTTTATTCGTAGTTTTCGAAAGCTTAAATGCAATTTCTTTGCGAGCATTCCAATGCTTGATAAATAGTATCAATAATAAATCAAACTATTTTAATTTTTTTTAATTTATATAATTTTCTCATTTTTTTATTCATTGGAATACATCCATTTTTCAAAAACATTACGCTTCCTGAAACGTTTATAAAAAAGGTAATTCAAAAATGAATTCCTTCATTCTCATTAAATGTTTTTTACATATTTTATTAACTATATCGATTGAAGAAAATAAATTATTCTGTATTATTTTTAACATAGCATTTGTAACTCTGTGAGATGATTATGCAAGGGAAAAAATATTAATAATTATTTCGAAAAAAAATAGAAAGTCTAATTTTTTTGTAGATTTCCTGGTAGAAATATACTTATTAAGTGATTAATTAAAAAAAAATATTATAACACACATAAGAAAAGTAGTACCAGTCATAATCTCATACAACTTATTCCTAAATAATGCCAACTCTGTATCAAAAATAACAAAAAAATTAAGTATATTAATACATATAAATGAAAAATATGAAACATAACACTTTATCAAATATTTATTTTATTTCATTGATAAAGTGTTATGTTTCATATTTTTCATTTTTAGTATTATTTATTTAATGTTCAATAATTATATTTATTTATTATACGTAATTAAATTAATATTTATTTATTATAAATAAAATAAAGATTGAATTCTTTATTAAGCTATATATATATATATACAAAAACATTGATAAAGAAATTTTTATTATAAATTTTGGAAGGCTTTAAATATGATTTCAGATAATGATTAATAGATGGCAGCACTAACTTTAGTAATGTTAACTTTTTTAGAAATTGTTTTTCTTATCATTTTATAATTACACCTCGATTCTTTATTTATTATTATCTTCTCCGACAAACATGATAGGAAAATGTTTCATTTTACTCAAACTTTTCAATGAAAAAATTAATTTAAATTTCGACAGTAGTTTTCTTCAATTAAAGTATTAAATTATTTTATTTCTATTTAAAATAGTACGCCAAATGTTTTAGCGTACTATTTTTAACATTAGATTCTCATTGTTAATACCTGATTGAAGTGTATTTTTTTTTCAAAATTAATGAGTCAAATCAAAAAAATTACATGCTAATTTAAGATAGATAACTTCACCATGCTTCTGAAGCGAAGTTATTAATATTATTTGCCATATATTGTTTATTTGATAATAGTAGTAGTATATATATAACAGTGATAGTAACATTTTTTAATAGTAACATGCATTAATGAGCAATTAATGATTCAAATTAACAGCTTTATAAGAATAGTAAAAATTAATTCCAGTTCTAACATTGCAACTGAGTTGGAGAATGCATTCACTTTGTTAATGTGTCAAGTTTGAATTTAAATTAATTAAGCGCTGTGCCCGAATCGTCACAAGTTAAAATAATAAAAAAAAAATTCGCTTCATTTCTGCTTTCAACACCAATAATTATTGGTGTTAAAAATGTACCAGTTGTAATGGTCATTTATGTATTTCATATGAAATTATAAATCCACACACAAATATAAAGGTTTTTGTCAAAATTTTCAACAGACACTTATGCATTTAAGATTCTATATCTGGTGCATACAATGCAGGAAATTATAGTGCTGTTGGGTAAAAATATGTAAATAAAAATAAATAAGAAGTAAAAATATCAAATAAAAATATGCTCAGATTTTGTGATCATTTATAAAATGTGAAGTGAATGGTAGAGTGTATGTGCGTAACTTGCCTACCCTATTTTTCACATTCCTTATTTTATGAAAACATGGGAGATGGGACCTTTTCTTGAGAGGGTGAGGGGATAATAAACAGTTCTTTCCTCCGAGCCTTGACCCTCAAATTTTCTAGGAGGCAGAGACAACATCCCCAGAATGGTTGCAGGCAGTATCAGCGGGGAGCTAGTCAAAAATAGTTTCAGGATAAGAGAGAAGTTGGCCGACTCAAGGTCATTTCTTTCACTCTCTTTCTAGAGAGGGCAGTTTACCTCTTCAAGTCATTGACCTCGCTTAATGAAGGGGAAGGAAAGGACACGGTAGGGTGTTATATAGCCACACTCTCTGGAAGGACGAAGGGTGTTTACAGTGGGGTGATTTCCAATATTCTGTCAGTAATTTCAGCGACTCGTTCCAATAGCCCCTAGGGGTTGTTGCTTGTCCCACGGAGAGGGTGGTCGCTAGTTGTAGAATGCTCGGCACATACATTGGCAGTTACAGCATAAAAAAAAATAGAAAATGACGTTATCTGAGTTTTTGTGGGATGCTGCTTAACGGATGGAAGTTCATGAATTCATAAATTATTTTAATATTTTATTAGGAATCCAATAAATAGAAACTCACATGAATAATTATATTCGCATTTATAAAATATATATTAGTAAATACATTTTAAATCTGTATCAGCACAAGAAGCTAGAAGTAAATTTAATATTCAGAAAAAACAATAAGATTTATTGGGAAATTTTCATGAATCTGATTACTAAATAATGTATAGAAATAGCTTTTAAATAGCATAATAAAAGTAAATTCTCAGAACTAGCACGAATGACTGGTCATCAATCTGCCATTCTGAACACTTGATTGCTATTCTAAATTCGGCCTTGGCTATTTATGGTGATTCAGAATCCATTTTAAACTCAGTTTAGGCCGAAATAATCCTCAATTAAAAAAAAAAAAAAAAAAAAACTGTAAAATGGCAAAAACGATTAAAAGAATGCTCATGAAAATACACAAGTTTTGGTTTTAACCAAGAAAAAGTCCTTTTTTAAGCTAAATCCGAAAATATTAAAACGAAAAGGCCATATTTTTAGTAATTTGAATAAATTTACCATTCATTTTTGTATAAATTAAACACATTTGATTTTCCAAGCATAGAAACGAAATACGTAACTGCTTTAGTAAATCACATATTAAATCTGTTATGGTACCAATCATATAATGAATTGACAAATATGATGACAAAAGATAGGGGAAAAAATGCACAAATGCTATTTGAATCAGCGAAAATTAACTAAATATGATTATTTTTTATTTCATATTAAAAAAGGTTTCACTTTCTATTTTTTTACATAGTTTTGTTCTAACTTCTTTCCTAGGCCCAAACCTGGTGTATAGATGGTTGGAGCTAAACGTGATGAGCAATTAAAACAGTTAGTGATATGTAATTATTCCTGAAATCAGTGAGGCATTAGATTTCTCACAAGAGACTTCATGAGCAGGCACGACAGAATAGTTTTTATATGATGTGACCTATTTTCTTATCTTGATAAATTTTAATGCCACTCGATAATCGTGATGTAATCATGAAGCGGAACAAACCAATCATTTTTGTGGGAAAACCTTCCCAGGTGTCAATGTCCACCAATCATGAAAAGAGTACTGTATTTTGGCAATTTAACATCTTATTTCTCTGCTCTGTCGTAAGAATCAGCAACGTTTTCATGAAAAACAGCGCTGAGAGAAAATCTGTTTGTAGAATCTACAATGTTTATATTACATGAACTAAATAAACGAACAAAACTTAGCACTTCTTCAACAACAAAAAATTAAAATTCATAAAGACAGCAACTTAAGTTAACTACAAGAATATAGATATATTAATAAAATTATTAGTTGTAACTGGGAGAAATGTAGATATATTAAAAAAATATATTTGATTGTGACTCTACAATAATAATAGATATATTTACTTCAAGAAATTCTATTTATGAAAATAAGTAGTATATCACAAAATAAAAGTGAATATATTTTTCATATAATTTATGCTTCAACACAGAGACTCACGCATTTGAAAATTAGAAAATGAGCAAAATTGATATAAGTAAATATTCATGTAATGATATACAAAATTAAAATTATAAATGATGAGTCTAATATTTATTAATGTCCATATGGCAGGCGAATGGTTAGAGCTACGGCTCTAATTCAACAGTTTATGAGTCGAGTCCCACCTCGAGTACGGATATTTGCAGTGGTTCGAAAAGCACTTTAAACTGTATGTTTTGGTCTAATTAACACATTTGTGCAAAATAAATATATAACTGCTGAGCGACAAATAAACCAAACTAATTTTTTAAATTATCTGATTAAAACTCACACATTATATTCTGATTCATGGTTGCCATTGTTAATTCCACAAATTATTCTGGTAACAATGGATAAGATCAAGTAAACCTAAATTTTCATAACGTTAGTATTATAGCTTTAGTGTTACTTATAACACTTGGACAAGCCAAGCTCGCTATGCCTTGGCTATGCGAAATGTAAGTCAACAGGGTGGTGGGTCTTTCGTTTACTCAGAGCACAGAAAGGTGAAAGTAGGTCTTTGCTCCTTTTAATTCATCCGATAGATGGCACCACCAGAGGATTCCTTTCCTTAACTTTGGCATTCATCTGAAGGGGGAGGAAATATTCCCCAGACCAATGGTAACTGCTCAACGTCTTTGGCGGCATTGGGAATCGAACCCCACCCTTCCGGACGGAGGGCCGATGGCCTAACCACTAGGCTACCACGGCCCCATAGTTCGTCATATGATGTAGAGCATACTAATATGAAAGACTGCTATCTTGCTCTGCAAAATGGAACTTCATAATTTAGAACAAAGGTTAAGCAAGACTTTCAGAGATAACATTTACTTGGAAGATATTGCGACTATAAGTTATATTACTTTTCTTGCCGATATTACTAAATATGATGGATCTTCAGTTGAACCAAATATACGATCTCTACAACTTTCTAATACGAAGAATAACCCCTTTCCTCAAGTCCACATGGACTTTCTATTCTACTTTCTTATTCGGGATTTTATAAACTTTTGTGCTGGTTATACCATGTCATGAGTTTTTAAATAAATCCTTGATGTTAAATAAATCCTCAGGAAGGGCTTTCCATAATCGCAGTTAATATTTTTTTTTTTTAAATAAACAAAATAAATATGGCTATTTTTGGACTTCATTTATTTTTTTAAACTTATCGTTTGAATATGGCAGACATTAAAATTTTTGTACTTCTTTTTGTTCTAATATAAAATTTATCGTATGCGTTTTTTAATTTGATCAAAATATGAAATTTAAAAAATGCCTGTATCATGCATTTTTGAGATAAAAACACAAACTATAGGATTTCTTAATTCCTTAAACTATTTAAGGCACTAAGAAGAATATTACCTAGAAAATTCCCCCACATGTAAAGTAATAGCATTGGATTACTTCAGTCCAAATTACATTACTGCTACACAATACTTTTATTTTAATAGTTTAAATCTCCTTTTTTTAATCATAACGATATTTATTAGTATTAAATAAAATCTGTCGCAATATAATAATTATATTGATAACAGAATTTTTTCTATGTAATAAACTATTTGCTATCATTGAGAATTTAAAATCATGACCGACTTTTTTGTTCAAAGAATGTTAATGGAAGTAAAACAGTAGATTTGACAGAACGGCAAATTAAAAAATTGTCATAAGCGGCAAAATAATGCTCGCGACAGATTATCAGTGTAAGTAATCATGATTATTAGTAACACAAAATATAAAAGAAATTTACAAAATATGTATTTCTTGAATCTTTAAAGAGAGATACAAATACTTCAAATACAATTTTATAGCTGTTGAATATAGAGATAAGTTTCAAATTAAAAACTCTTTATAAAAAGCGTAGTATTTAACATTATGTATGATCTCAAAATGATATAGTGTGATATTTATTTTTAAAAAAATTTATATTTGCCACTAGAAAATGTTTTACGTAACTCGAAACATTTAGCTCATTTAAACTAACAAGGAAACGCACAATTTAATGTTTCCGTTAAAATATCATAGATTCTGAACCAATTTAGAACTGCAAGTTGTTTAAAACTTAAATCAAAATATGTGACATTAAAAATCAGTTAAAAAATATATTTATTATTTAATTGTTGTAATTTATTAAGTAAATTATTTATGATAGTTATTAAGAAAATATTTTCAAAATATAAAAATACATTACCATTTAATAGCAAATTTTTTATGTATATATATTTACACAAATAAATTTTGAATGAAACAATAAAATTTTACAATGAAATTTATTAACAAAGTTATCTCTGATATTTCAGGCATAATTTTGTTATTTTACTCATATTTTAGATATATTTTATATATAGTCATATGTGTCATAACGCATATGAACATATAAAATATCTATAATATATAAGTAAAATAACGCACATAAAATATAATTCATATGCAGCCAGTGAATGTGAAATGCTAAACTTACCTTTTGAATATGAAATAACAAATAATTTCAAGTTCTATTCATAAACTTAGCGCCAAGGTTATAACCGAAATTATAAAGTGTCACGAATAAAAAATTTCTCATTTTTCTTGATTAAAAACCATGTCTATTGCTATCACGATAAAGATATAGCTCATTTCTTTATAAGGAGCTGATTTGAAACGTGCATTAAATGAAATGCAATAAACATAGCCAATTTTTAATATAATCATGGTATGATTCTGTAATATTGTATATATAGCATTCAATTTCTCCATAATCAAGAACAAACATTCTCATCCTTTTATAACAATCACAAAAAAATCACGAAATACTATTTACCAATCTGATCGAAAGTTAAAGAACATGAGTGTATAATTCCATTGATGAGGAAATATAAATTTTGATCATAATTCAATATCATGCAGATATTTTAGCTTACTATTGATTCGATATTAAGTAGTTTAGTATTTCTTTTCGATTCAAAGTTAATAAATGCGTGGGTGTATTGGATGCATTGTTAGTTTAGCTGAGAGAGAGATTTCTTATTTGGAAAAATATTGTCATAACATTCTTCAAAATATTAAATTTGGGAAATAAAAGTAAACTATATATAAACTGAATATAACGAACTACTCACATTATTCTATCAAATATGAAAATAGAGAAATATATCCTCAATTTAGTAATTGTCTAGTAATTCTGCGATAAAAAATATGAAATAATAAATCTAATTATTATGGAACGAAATCCAAGATATTTCAAATAAGAGTTAATATGAAAGAATTTATATATAAAATTCATTACCAATATTTGAATAATGTTAATGGTTTTAAAACAATCTTTCTTCTAACGAACAAAATGAACTAAAATTCATTTTAAATGCAAGATTTTTTTTAAAAAAAATTTAACTTTTATATAACATTAAAAAAATAATTTAAAATTCATATTTTGCAATAATAAAATTTCAGTACTGAAAAATTTATGTGCACATAAAATGGTGGCCAAAATTGTGGAAATTTTTTCCCAATTTTATATTTTTTTAACTTTATGTGTCCTTGCTTACAAAATATGTTACTTTTCTTTCAAATGTAAATGCTTCTGCATCAAATTTAAAAAAATTTAATGATGAATTTAATTACGAAAACAGAATTAAAATGACAGCATTACCAAAAAATTTATATATATTTATATATATATATATATATATATATATATATATATATATATATATATATATATATATATATATATATTTATATATATATATATATATATTTCACCGTTTTTAATAAATCGTATTTGTATTTTGGACTAAAAAAAACGTAAATTTTTTTGTAATGCTGTCATTTTAATTCTGTTTTCGTAATTAAATTCATCACTAAATTTTCTTTAATTTGATACAGAAGCATTTGCATTAGAAAGAAAAATAACATATTTTGTAAGCAAGCACACATAAAGTTAAAAAATATAAAATTGTGAAAAAATTTCCACAATTTTGGCCACCATTTTATATGCAAATAAATTTTTCAGTACTGATATTTTATTATTGCAAAATATGAATTTGAAATTATTATTTTTATTATTATATATATATATATATATATATATATATATATATATATCACCGTTTTTAATAAATCGTATTTGCATTTTGAACTAAAAGAAACGTACATTTTTTTATAATGCTGTCATTTTAATTTTGTTATATAATTATATTCATATATATATATATATATATATATATATATATATATATATATATATATATATATAAAGTGCTATTTTTTGGAATGAATTTTGTGTAATAGTTTATTTTATCGTTCAACCGTTACTTTTTTATTTTTAAGTGTTGCATATATTTCTAAAAAAATTGTTAACTAAGAGCACTTAAAATGTACTTAGTTAGTAAAAATGAAACTATTAACTGTAAAAACAAATTATATAAGCTTTATTAATAAACTATAATAAAATAAACAAAATAAACTGTAAAAGCAAAACAATTAAAAAATGGGTTAAATACACATCAAACTTTTAACATAATAATTCCTAATGTTAGCATAACAGTTCCCATTCCTAGTGTGATGGATGTTCCTGCTTACTTGAAATAAGATTACGGATATTTGGATCCAATATTGTTACAGCAAAAACTAAGAATGGCCTTTATTTCAAGATAAGATCAGTACCGTGTTTAGATGGATGTGACAGATGTAAAGACCTTTTAGCATAAATAACTTGTGGAGAACTGAATCAGAATTTTTATCGCCTGTTCGCTAAGAAAAGTGTATTCACTTTTTATGAAATCTCGAAACTGAGATCTTGATAATTATGAAGGAAATTTGAGTTTCGTCGGATGATAGGTCAATGAGACCTTTTTTGAATGCATGCTTATATTATTATCCTGAAACGCTAAATTATTATCCTGCAGCAAACGGATCTATTATCGAAATAATACCACGTCTGAGATCTTCATTCTTAGGATAATAACGAGCAAAAGACACTGTAAATGATTCCAAGTGATTTTTAACTAAGATTATTACTTGCTGGTTAACATCATTTTCCTTAAAGTATTCATCAAAATTAGAAAACATCTGCAGATCTTTTAAGATATTTTCTTTTGAAACACACGCATTTTATTCGTAGTATAAACCTTTGCAATTTAAGGACGAGTCTTTAAATCAGTGGTTTCCAACCTTTTTGTACCGGCGCCCCCTTTTAAAAACAAAAAATTGGTGCGCCCCCCTGTGTCAAATAATGCATTGTTTTTAATTAGTGGCAAATAATGCATTGTTTTAAGTCTACTTCCTTTTTGTATGCAGTTAAAAAGTAGATCTTGTTTCGCTTGATTTCGAAATTAAAAATTAAAACTATCAGTCAAATCTTGCAACACGTTTTTGTGAAAATTCCCGTGAACCGATTTCAATGATATTTGGTATACTTACAATATAAGGGTCCGGTGACAACGCAATATTATGAAAAATAATTTATTGATATATCAGAATGATAAAAAAAAAATATTCTTTACTTTTTAGTGCATTTTAAACAGCCTGTAACTTAATTTTTTTACCAGTTTATTTTCATTTTCCATGATTTTGGCGCCCCTAGATCATTGCGCTCCAGGCGGCCGTCCGGATTGCCCTACCTTGGGGCGGGCCGGCCCTGTATATATCAACATAGTTATCACAAGCACTACTAACGAACTAATTCTGTTCATAGAAAACAGAAACAATCAGATGCTTCTGTTTACTGAAGTTCGGATCGAGTAAGCACGAGAATTCCCGGGATGTTGCGAGTGCTTATCTTTTGATTCCACGCCCCACCGGTGCTTGGCTCCAAACGCGAAAGCGAGATATTTCGTTCCAAGAAGAATATGGATGGGATGTTTTAGCATTTGTACTCGAAAAATTCGCGGCGAGGATTGTAGATTATGTATACTGCTGATTCATTTTTGACACCTATTCGACTTTTTTGGTTCGTATTCGAAAATGATATTTTGGAAACAGGTGCATGCCCCCTGGGGGGGGGGCTCGCCCCACAGGTTGGAAACCACTGCCTTCAATTGTCCTTGCAAGGATATGTATAGTCCATTTAATAAGGAAATAATGTCTGCCAGGTATGCAAGTTTTGCAAGCCATTCATTGTTGGACAAGAAATTTGTAATATCGGATTATTTTATTCCTAGAAAAATAATTTGTCTTCTTCCCTCAAGGCGAATAGTGGATTCAATATTTTGCCCCTCGACTATCATCTCACCTTTCTTAGCATGACGAAAAAGATAAGTGTACTCGGAACTCATTTCTTCACAAAGTGCCTCAAATATTCGAGAATTGAGTATTTTGTGTCTAATTTCCTTTATAACTTCAATGACATGATAATATTTCATATAGTTATGGAAAACTATTTTTTGTTGTAAGTTGTTTTCGATGTATAATTCAGTGTGTAAGTAAAATGATTGTGTGACCAACATTATTCACCTTGCAACGGTTCCGATAGTATATTCAGTCATATTTACAATACCGTCTGTGCATATCGCAATATATTTTTTCAAGCCTATTTCATGTTCCCGGAAATACACTAAAGATAAGAGCTTCAAACATCTAAGATTTGGTTGTACTACTCGGCAAATTAAGCGAACAAAGTAGTTCTACATATAACTCTCCTTCATACCCAAACTTCACAAAACAAAGGAGCGCTTCGTTTGTAATCCGTTAATACTTCAAGATATATTGAATAAATTAATCAATTTTTCACCGTTTTACTATCTTATTTTCACTATCTTTTGCCATGTCTTCGATTCAGCATGCATAGAAATTATTTTCAATTTCTGAACGGTCTGCATTCCTAAAATCTCTCACAGGCTAAAATGTAAGGCAATTCTTCTCCAATCATGTACCCCATCTGATTTGCCATGAGATAGGAGGTGTATAATAATAATTTATCTTAAATGGTCATTTTTCTTAGAAAATTAATTTCTTGATTCATATTTTTATGCAATTTTTAAAATATTCTAGTATTTTTTAAATGCATTATTAGATAAGATTTTAGAACACACAACAAAGAAAGGCCGTGGATCACTGTCACTAAAATATGAACTCATATTTTAAAATTTCAAGCAGTAGGAACGATATTTTCTTGATAATTTGAGTATTTTCTTCTCCCGTTTTAACGATTTCCTTAATGGTGCCCGTTGTGGAGAGTCTGATTTATTGATCAATTCACGGTTAGGAGAAGTACCATTAATGTTATTATTACCGTTCTAAATATACTTTTTAATGACTAAAGGAATGTAGATTATTCTTCTGCAATATTCATTCATTATGGGTTTATTTTATTTGAAACTAAAATTTAAAAAAAGAAGAAATTAAGAAAAATCAGCTAATTTTATTTCAATCAATATCAAATGAAAGAAAATAGGCGCATAATTAAGATTTTAAATCATACCTGACTTAAGAAAAACATCAATGTACAAAATAAAGTACACAAAAACTTCTTTAATAACCAAACTAATATATTGAATATATTTTACATTGAATTCGATTATGTCCTTACGCCCACCTTTAAATACTTCAACTGATATACATATGCGACACACAGGAGAGTGAAACATTACAAGAGTGTGGAAAGAAGCATAATATGTAGTTGAAACAATGCAGCTAAAGCAGTACGACACATTTACCATGGCTTTATTCTATGAAGTAGCGTTCTTATAACCTTTCGCTTATTGCTATGAATTCAATTAAGTTTCAATGGATTTTAAAATATAGCATAACATGATGGGTAAGTATATTCAACATTTTTAACATTTTTCTGGGGACAAGAAAAATTCTTTGGCGGACCATCATTTTGACGACAGCTGGTTTAAATTGGACTCCAAACCACTATAAACATGTACGTCGAAGGTAGAATTGAAACATACGAACAGCTAAGCCGAAGGCAGGAGCGCGAACCATTCAACAAACAACTCGAAGAATTTTGCAGAAGAATAAATATTAATTTAATTAAACCGAACAATGTATTTTGAATATTTTTTAATATTAATGCAAAAAATTTAAAACAGCACCACACATAATGAGAATTGATTTATATACCTGCCAAAAAGAAACAAAAATGTTATATTGAGTGAGCAAATTGTCTGTTTTATGCTCATTGATAAATCTCTGACTTTGGGGTATGAAACTTACAGCATGACGAAATTATTAAAGTAAAAATTTAGGCAGGACAAAAAAGTGCCAAAGTAATACTGACGACAAACTGGCAAAAAGAATGACTTCTTATGGCTCAAGAATAAAATTTTTCTTCGGCTGATGTTACATGTGAAATGAATTCAACGGGTATTTCAGTTAATTCAAAAACAATAATAGAAAGATTATCGGGTTTCTGACTGAATAGTAGAATTCCAAAAAATACCACTTTTAAAAATTTTAAGCAAAACATAAAGATTAATTTAGTTAGAAAAAAAATACCTTAAATAATCAGAGAACCAGCGGAAGCAAATAATCTGGTTCTCATATTGTTATATACAGTTTTTTGATAGCAATTGACGAAAATATGTGAGAGAAAGTAAAGGAAGAGCTACACCCTGATTGAAGTAAATAAAGATCCAACAAATTTCATAATTTGAATATATATAGGCCTGAAGAAGGTGTGGAACACATTCAAGTGATAAAAAGGCATTTTGAATTCAAAAAAATCCAGAAATCAAAATTGATATTTTTGTTTCTAGAATTTTTTCCACATCAAAACATCATTCAACTTTCAGCAGGATTCAGCCTGCCATTCGCCAAAAATATTCAAAGTTAAAAAATAAAGTCATATATTTATTGCCTTTTAACAAAAACACCCAAATGTGCAATTTTATTGGAAAGTTATGGTGACACTTGAAAGTCCTTTCACCCGGAAAATACATCCATCTCGCAAAAAACATCTGACTGATTCTTGGCACCGTGTGATTAAGAATGATGAATTTCAGAGCACTAGTTAGATGAGTTAGTTGGAAAAATGTTGTGTAGCTGTAAAAAAAAGATAACAGTAATACAATTAAATAGTGATTAAAAAAGGTAACTTTAAAATCCAATGAAATCTAAAATATACAATGATTATAAACTTTATTTTCTAAGCTTACAAATAAACAAATATTAAAAAGAAACCAACTACATTTATAAAATTCTATTTAAAAGTCCGGTAAAATAAATATGAAACATCAGGCGCTTATAAGGAATGTATGCTGAAATATAATTTTCTATAATTAGAAGTTTTATAATAATTTATGATTTTCTCAGAATACTATATATCATTGAATGCTATCGTATATAAATATAAAATTAAAAAATTAAAATGTAAAGACAAATTACACGAGGTATTAATAATGGATTAATTACAATATTCAACAAATTATTGTTTTGTAAGTGACAAAAGAAATAATGCACACACTATAATTATCAAATATTTTACTATATATAAAGTTATATTAAAAAATTCTTTGTTTCAATTTATTTGGTTGAAATAAAATTTTAATGATCCAATTTTGCAATAATCAATTATCTTTCTTGTTTAGGTAGATATATAATTCGAAAATTTATTATAAAACGTTCGCGAATCCGCAAGACTCACCTAAAGGAATGCACATGAAATTAGTAAAAATGACCCTGGTTAAACCCTAAAACTCAGAAAAATGAAACGCAAATAAAACATGCAATTTCTCACAATAAACTAATCTTAAACGTGACAATAATAAATAAGAATACATAAAAAATAATATACGAAACTCAAGTTTTCTCACTGATTGAATTCTTTATCAAAGCACGAAAATCGTGCAAAAGATTTGTATATAACAGCTGACACAGAGAGAGAGAGATCATTGTCTTCAATTTATTTCAACAGAAGACATGGGCTGCTTTATTCTCTTAGCGATTGCAATTTTTCTGGCGCAGAAAGAGCTGCCTTTCGCTTGCGGAAAAGATTTATCACTATCTTCACCTCTTGCTAATGCAAATACTGCAGTTTTATTCGCCAAATCTTTTGTAAATAATATTGTTAAATCAGGTGCATTTGGATACCAGCAAACCGAAGACTTCAATGATATTATACAGAGCTTAATCCAAGCCCAGAGTTTAAGCAAGCATCATCATGACTCGAAAGCCAAAGAAAAGGCTATGCAGCTAGCATTAGCGTCTTCCATAGCAGAACTCATTATAGCAGAGAGCCAAGAAATTGATATCGAAAGTAAAACAAAAATAGTAAGTAATTGCTTAAGAAAAGCTTTATACGAAACAGTGGGGAAAGTAAATGAAGATTTTATTACTGAAATTCAAGACCTGGTTCACTTATTTTCACATGAAACAATAAATGAGATTTCAGCTTCCTTTAATGTTCCAGTAGATCAAAAAGTAAAGTTGAACGGTGAGTCATATCAACCAGGAGGAAAACAAGAGAAAAAACAACAACCCATTACAATCGAAACAGATATAAGAATCAATCAAAACAAACAAGATATCAGTAATGTGGGACCTCAAATAAATGATATTGGAACCAACAGCGGAACAATAACGGGACAAAATCCTATAAAAACTCAACAACCACAAAGTACAAAAGAAAGTCTCCTTAGCACGGCTGCATCAGATTTCCAAAACATTGGACAACAACCAATTAAAGTTCAGGCTGATGTTACGATTAACAGAAACTCACAAATTGCACCAGATTCAGGTCTATCACCAGGAAGCCTATTCCGTCCTTTTCAAAAAGGATCAGGAGAAAATCCAACAACAGGACTTACTAGGGGCAGCGATCCAGGAGCAATCCCGTATACTCAAGGAAAACAAGGTTTGCCAAAAGAGGGAAAACAACCTATCAAAGTAGAGACTGAAATCACCATCAATAAGAATGAGCTAGGTGCTGCAGCCAAAGGACCTCAGACTGGCGTAATTGGAGGACCACAAGGACCAAGTGCAGGATCAATTCCTGCAATAAGCACTAGTCAACCCTACAAACCAGGCCAACGTCCCTTTGCTCCGGGAGCAACAGGTTCCATCAAACCAGGAGAACAGCCAATTACAGTTGAGACAGATATTACAATTAACAGAAATGGACAAAATATGGGTGTTTCTGGTCAACAAACAAATGGTGAATTTAGAACTTTCAGAAAAGAAACAGGAAACGCACCTGCAACAGGATTTGCTGGTAACTATGGCACAGGACGAAGGCCTTATGGTCAAGGAACACAAGGGTTGGCAGAACAAAAACCGCAACCTATTACGGTAGAGACAGATATCACCATTAATAAAAATGGACAAGGAGTAAGTGGCGTGAGCCCTCAAACAAGTGCAATTGGTGGTTCATATGGACCAGGTTTGGGACAAGTACCTGAACTAAGTATTAGTCAACCCTACAAACCGGGAGTAATGCCATATACTACAGTCGCAGGAGATTTGGGTGGCCATCCTTTGGGAGCAGTATCACAAGTCAAACCGGTAACAGAATTTACTGAAAACAACGAACCAGAAGCTCAAGATTCGCGAAATAAAGGACAACAGCCTATTACAGTCGGGACAGAAATCACTATCAATAAGAATGGGCCAGGTGCTGCAGTTACAGGACCTCAGACTGGCGCAATCGGAGGTGCACAAGGACCAAGTTCAGGACAAATTCCTGCAATTACTCAAGCCTACACACCAGGTCCAATTCCCTCTGTTCCTGGAGCAACCGGTTCCATTAAAACAGGACAACGGCCAATTACAGTTGAGACAGATATTACTATTAACAGAAATGGACAAAATATGGGTGGTTCTGGTCAACAACCAACTGCTGACTTCAGTCCTTTCGGAACAAGATTTACTGGAAGTAGCGGTTCAGGAGCAATCCCGTATAGTCAAGGAGCTCAAGGTTTGCGAAAACAAGGACAACAACCTATTACAGTCGAGACAGAAATTACTATCAATAAAAATGGCCAAGGTATAACTAGTGAAAGTCCAAAAGTAAGGGGTATCGGAGGTCCATTGGGACCAGTTTCTGAACAATTACCGGGAACAAGTCAACCCGGTGGAAGCCCATTTGGTCCAGAATCGCCTGGTTTAAGCAAATTTGGGAAACAGCCAATTACAGTTGAGACAGGTGTCACTATTAACAAAAATGGACAAAATATTGCTGGCTCAGATAAACAACCAACAGATGACTTCCAACCATTCGGAACAGGATTTATTGGAAGCAGTGGTCCAGGAGCAATTCCATATAGTCCTGGAACACAAGATTTGCCAAAACAAGGAAAACAGCCTCTTACAGTAGAGACTGAAATCACTATCAATAAGAATGGGCCAGGTGCTGCATCCCCAGGACCGCAGACTGGCGCAATCGGAGGTGCACAAGGGCCAAGTTCAGGACAAATTCCTGCAATTAGTCAACCCTTCACACCAGGCCCAATTCCTTTTGGTCCTGGAGCAACAGGTTCCATTAAACCAGGACAACGGTCAATTACAGTTGAAACAGATATTACTATTAACAGAAATGGACAAAATATGGGTGGTTCTGGACAACAAACAAATGGTGAATTTAGACCTTTCAGAATAGAAACAGGAAACGCACCTGCAACAGGATTTGCTGGTAACTATGGCGCAGGACGAAGGCCTTATGGTCAAGGAACACAAGGGTTGGCAGAACAAAAAACGCAACCTATTACGGTAGAGACAGATATCACCATTAATAAAAATGGACAAGGAGTAAGTGGCGTGGGACCTCAAACAAGTGCAATTGGTGGTTCATATGGACCAGGTTCGGGACAAGTACCTGAACTAAGTATTAGTCAACCCTACGAACCGAGAATAATGCCATATGCTACAGTCCCAGGAGATTTGGTTGGCCGTCCATTCGGAGCAGCATCACAAGTCAAACCTGTAACAGAATTTGCTGGAAACTACGGACCAGGATCAAGTCCGTATGGTCCAGGAGCTCAAGGTTTGCGAAAACAAGGTCAACAGCCTATTACAGTCGACACAGAAATCACTATCAATAAAAATGGCCGAGGTATAACTGGTGACAGTCCTCAAGCAAGGGCTAACGGAGGTCCATTGGGGCCAGTTTCTGGACAATTCCCTGGAACAAGTCAACCCTTTGGTGCAGGGGCACCTGGTTTAAACAAATTTGAGCAACAGCCAATTACAGTTGAGACAGGCGTCACTATTAACAAAAATGTACAAAATATAGCTGGCTCAGGTCAACAACCAACTGATGCCTTCCGTCCATTCGGAAGAGGATTTACTAGAAGCAGCGATCCAGGAGCAATCCCGTATATTCCAGGAACACAAGGCTTGCCAAAACAAGGGAAACAGCCTATTACAGTAGAAACTGGAATCACCATCAATAAGAATGGGCCAGGTGCAGCAGTTACAGGTCGCCAGACTGGCGCAACTGGAGGTGCACAAGGGCCAAGTTCAGGACAAATTCCTGCAATTAGTCAACCCTACACACCAGGCTCAATTCCTTTTGGTCCTGGAGTAACAGGTTCAATTAAACCAGGTCAACGACCAATTACAGTTGAGACAGATATTACTATTAACAGAAATGGACAAAATATGGGTGGTTCTGGTCAACAACCAACTGCTGACCTCCGTCCTTTCGGAACAGGATTTATTGGAAGCAGCGGTCCAGGAGAAATCCCGTATAGTCCAGGAACACAAGGCTTGCCAAAACAAGGACAACCACCTATTACAGTAGAAACTGGAATCACCATCAATAAGAATGGGCCAGGTGCTGAAGTTACAGGACCTCAGACTGGCGCAATCGGAGGTGCACAAGGACCAAGTTCAGGACAAATTCCTGCAATTAGTCAACCCTACAAACCAGGTCCAATTCCCTTTTCTCCTGGAGAAACAGGTTCCATTAAACCAGGACAAAGGCCAATTACTGTTGAGACAGATATTACTATTAATAGAAATGGACAAAATATGGGTAGTTTTGGTCAAAAACCAACTGCTGACTACCGTCCTTACCTTTTTGGAACAGGATTTACTGGAAGTAGCGGTCCAGGAGCAATCCCGTATAGTCCAGGAACTCAAGGTTTGCGAAAACAAGGACAACAACCTATTACAGTCGAGACAGAAATCACCATCAATAAGAATGGGCCAGGTGCTGCAGTTACAGGACCTCAGACTGGCGCAATTGGAGCTGCACAAGGGCCAAGTTCAGGACAAATTCCTGCAATTAGTCAACCCTACACACCAGGCCCAATTCCCTTTGGTCTTGGAGCAACAGGTTCCATTAAACCAGGACAACGGCCAATTACAATTGAGACAGATATTACTATTAACAGAAATGGACAAAATAAGGGTGGTTCTGGTCAACAACCAACTGCTGACTTCCGTCCTTTCGGAACAGGATTTACTGGAAGCAGCGGTCCAGGAGAAATCCCGTACAGTCCAGGAACACAAGGCTTGCCAAAACAAGGGAAACAGCCTATTACAGTAGAGACTGAAATCACCATCAATAAGAATGGGCCAGGTGCTGCAGTTACAGGACCTCAGACTGGCGCAACCGGAGGTGCACAAGGGCCAAGTTCAGGACAAATTCCTGCAATTAGTCAACCCTACACTCCAGGCTCAATTCCTTTTGCTCCTGGAGCAACAGGTTCCTTTAAACCAGGACAACGGCCAATTACAGTTGAGACAGATATTACTATTAATAGAAATGGTCAAAATATGGGTGGCTTTAGTCAACAACCAACTGCAGACTTCCGTCCTTTCGGAACAGGATTTACTGGAAGCAGCGGTCCAGGAGAAATCCCGTATAGTCCAGGAACACAAGGCTTGCCAAAACAAGGGAAACAGCCTATTACAGTAGAGACTGAAATCACCATCAATAAGAATGGGCCAAGTGCTGCAGTTACAGGACCTCAGACTGGCGCAATTGGAGGTGCACAAGGGCCAAGTTCTGGACAAATTCCTGTAATTAGTCAACCCTACACACCAGGGCCAATTCCCTTTGGTCCAGGAGCAACAGGTACCATTAAACCAGGACAACGGCCAATTACAGTTGAGACAGATATTACTATTAACAGAAATGGACAAAATATAGCTGGCTCAGGTAAACAACCAACTGATGACATCCGTCCATTTGGAACAGGATTTACTGGAAGCAGCGGTCCAGGAGCAATCCCGTATAGTCTAGGAACACAAGGCTTGCCAAAACAAGGGAAACAGCCAATTACAGTAGAGACTGATATCACCATCAATAAGAATGGGCCAGGTGCAGTAGTTACAGGTCCTCAGACTGGCACAACCGGAGGTGCACAAGGGCCAAGTTCAGGACAAATTCCTGCAATCAGTCAACCCTACACACCAGGCCCAATTCCCTTTGGTCCTGGGGCAACAGGTTCCATTAAACCAGGACAACGGCCAATTACAGTTGAGACAGATATTACTATTAACAGAAATGGACAAAATATGGGTGGTTCTGGTCAACAACCAACTGCTGACTTCCGTCCTTTCGGAACAGGATTTACTGGAAACAGCGGTCCAGGAGCAATCCCGTATAGTCCAGAAACAGAAGGCTTGCCAAAACAAGGGAAACTGCCTATTACAGTAGAAACTGAAATCACCATCAATAAGAATGGGCCAGGTGCAGCAGTTACAGGTCCTCAGACTCTCACAACCGGAGGTGCACAAGGGCCAAGTTCAGGACAAATTCCTGCAATTAGTCAACCCTACACACCAGGCCCAATTCCCTTTGGTCCTGGAGCAACAGGTTCCATTAAACCAGGACAACGGCCAATTACAGTTGAGACAGATATTACTATTAATAGAAATGGTCAAAATATGGGTGGTTTTAGTCAACAACCAACTGCTGACTACCGTCCTTTTGGAACAGGATTTACTGCAAGCAGCGGTCCAGGAGAAATCCCGTATAGTCCAGGAACAGAAGGCTTGCCAAAACAAGGTAAAACGCCTATTACTGTAGAGACTGAAATCACCATCAATAAGAATGGGCCAGGTGCAGCAGTTACTGGTCCTCAGACTGGCACAACCGGAGGTGCACAAGGGCCAAGTTCAGGACAAATTCCTGCAATTAGTCAACCCTACACACCAGGCCCAGTTCCCTTTGGTCCTGGACCATCAGGTTCCATTAAACCAGGACAACGGCCAATTACAGTTGAGACAGATATTACTATTAACAGAAATGGACAAAATATAGCTGGCTCAGGTAAACAACCAACTGATGACATCCGTCCATTTGGAAAAGGATTTACTGGAAGCAGCGGTCCAGGAGCAATCCCGTATAGTCTAGGAACACAAGGCTTTCCAAAACAAGGGAAACAGCCTATTACAGTAGAGACTGAAATCACCATCGATAAGAATGGGCCAGGTGCTGCAGTTACAGGACCTATGACTGGCGTAATCGGAGGTGCACAAGGGCCAAGTTCAGGACAAATTCCTGCAATTAGTCAACCCTACACACAAGGCCCAATTCCCTTTGGTCCAGGAGCAGCAGGTTTCATTAAACCAGGACAACGGCCAATTACAGTTGAGACAGATATTACTATAAACAGAAATGGACAAAATATGGGTGGTTCTGGTCAACAATCAACTGCTGACTTCCGTCCTTTCGGAACAGGATTTACTGGAAGCAGCGGTCCAGGAGAAATACCGTACAGTCCAGGAACACAAGGCTTGCCAAAACAAGGGAAACAACCTATTACATTCGAGACCGAAATCACCATCAATAAGAATGGGCCAGGTGCTGCAGTTACAGGTCCTCAGACTGGCGCAACCGGAGGTGCACAACTGCCAAGTTCAGGACAAATTCCTGCAATTGGTCAATCCTACACACCAGGCTCAATTCCCTTTGGTCCTGGAGCAACAGATTCCATTAAACAAGGACAACGGCCAATTACAGTTGAGACAGATATTACTATTAACAGAAATGGACAAAATATTGGTGGTTTTGGTCAACAACCAACTGCTGACTACCGTCCTTTTGGAACAGGATTTACTGGAAATAGCGGTCCAGGAGCAATCCCGTATAGTCCAGGAACACAAGCCTTGCCAAAACAAGGGAAACAACCTATTACAGTCGAGACAGAAATCACCATCAATAAGAATAGGCCAGGTGCTGCAGTTACAGGACCTCTGACTGGCGCAATTGGAGGTGCACAAGGGCCAAATTCAGGACAAATTCCTGCTATTAGTCAACCCTACACACCAGGCACAATTCCCTTTGGTCCTGGAGCAACAGATTCCATTAAACAAGGACAACGGCCAATTACAGTTGAGACAGATATTACTATTAACAGAAATGGACAAAATATGGGTGGTGCTGGTCAACAACCAACTGCTGACTTAAGTCCTTTCGGAACCGGATTTACTGGAAGCAGCGGTCCAGGAGAAATCCCGTATAGTCCAGGAACACAAGGCTTGCCAAAACAAGGAAAACAACCTATAACAGTCGAGACCGAAATCACCATCAATAAGAATGGGCCAGGTGCTGCAGTTACAGGACCTCTGACTGGCGCAATTGGAGGTGCACAAGGGCCAAGTTCAGGACAAATTCCTGCTATTAGTCAACCCTACACACCAGGCTCAATTCCTTTTGGTCCTGGAGTAACAGGTTCCATTAAACCAGGACAACGGCCAATTACAGTTGAGACAGATATTACTATTAATAGAAATGGACAAAATATTGGTGGTTTTGGTCAACAACCAACTGCTGACTACCGTCCTTTTGGAACAGGATTTACTGGAAGTAGCGGTCCAGGAGCAATCCCGTATAGTCCAGAAACACAAGCCTTGCCAAAACAAGGGAAACAACCTATTACAGTCGAGACAGAAATCACCATCAATAAGAATGGGCCAGGTGCTGCAGTTACAGGACCTCTGACTGGCGCAATTGGAGGTGCACAAGGGCCAAGTTCAGGACAAATTCCTGGTATTAGTCAACCCTACACACCAGGCACAATTACCTTTGGTCCTGGAGCAACAGGTTCCATTAAACCAGGACAACGGCCAATTACAGTTGAGACCGATATTACTATTAACAGAAATGGACAAAATATGGGTGGTTCTGGTCAACAACCAACTGCTGACTTCCGTCCTTTCGGAACAGGATTTACTGGAAGCAGCGGTCCAGGAGAAATCCCGTATAGTCCAGGAACACAAGGCTTGCCAAAACAACGGAAACAGCCTATTACAGTAGAGACTGAAATCACCATCAATAAGAATGGGCCAGGTGCAGCAGTTACAGGTCCTCAGACTGGCGCAACCGGAGGTGCACAACTGCCAAGTTCAGGACAAATTCCTGCAATTGGTCAACCCAACACACCAGGCTCAATTCCTTTTGGTCCTGGAGTAACAGGTTCCATTAAACCAGGACAACGGCCAATTACAGTTGAGACAGATATTACTATTAATAGAAATGGACAAAATATTGGTGGTTTTGGTCAACAACCAACTGCTGACTACCGTCCTTTTGGAACAGGATTTACTGGAAGTAGCGGTCCAGGAGCAATCCCGTATAGTCCAGGAACACAAGCCTTGCCAAAACAAGGGAAACAACCTATTACAGTCGAGACAGAAATCACCATCAATAAGAATGGGCCAGGTGCTGCAGTTACAGGACCTCTGACTGGCGCAATTGGAGGTGCACAAGGGCCAAGTTCAGGACAAATTCCTGGTATTAGTCAACCCTACACACCAGGCACAATTACCTTTGGTCCTGGAGCAACAGGTTCCATTAAACCAGGACAACGGCCAATTACAGTTGAGACCGATATTACTATTAACAGAAATGGACAAAATATGGGTGGTTCTGGTCAACAACCAACTGCTGACTTCCGTCCTTTCGGAACAGGATTTACTGGAAGCAGCGGTCCAGGAGAAATCCCGTATAGTCCAGGAACACAAGGCTTGCCAAAACAACGGAAACAGCCTATTACAGTAGAGACTGAAATCACCATCAATAAGAATGGGCCAGGTGCAGCAGTTACAGGTCCTCAGACTGGCGCAACCGGAGGTGCACAACTGCCAAGTTCAGGACAAATTCCTGCAATTGGTCAACCCAACACACCAGGCTCAATTCCTTTTGGTCCTGGAGTAACAGGTTCCATTAAACCAGGACAACGGCCAATTACAGTTGAGACAGATATTACTATTAACAGAAATGGACAAAATATGGGTGGTGCTGGTCAACAACCAACTGCTGACTTAAGTCCTTTCGGAACCGAATTTACTGGAAATAGCGGTGCAGGAGAAATCCCGTATAGTCCAGGAACACAAGGCTTGCCAAAACAAGGAAAACAACCTATAACAGTCGAGACCGAAATCACCATCAATAAGAATGGGCCAGGTGCTGCAGTTACAGGACCTCTGACTGGCGCAATTGGAGGTGCACAAGGGCCAAGTTCAGGACAAATTCCTGCTATTAGTCAACCCTACACACCAGGCTCAATTCCTTTTGGTCCTGGAGTAACAGGTTCCATTAAACCAGGACAACGGCCAATTACAGTTGAGACAGATATTACTATTAACAGAAATGGACAAAATATGGGTGGTTCTGGTCAACAACCAACTGCTGACTTCCGTCCTTTCGGAACAGGATTTACTGGAAGCAGCGGTCCAGGAGAAATCCCGTATAGTCCAGGAACACAAGGCTTGCCAAAACAACGGAAACAGCCTATTACAGTAGAGACTGAAATCACCATCAATAAGAATGGGCCAGGTGCAGCAGTTACAGGTCCTCAGACTGGCGCAACCGGAGGTGCACAACTGCCAAGTTCAGGACAAATTCCTGCAATTGGTCAACCCAACACACCAGGCTCAATTCCTTTTGGTCCTGGAGTAACAGGTTCCATTAAACCAGGACAACGGCCAATTACAGTTGAGACAGATATTACTATTAACAGAAATGGACAAAATATGGGTGGTGCTGGTCAACAACCAACTGCTGACTTAAGTCCTTTCGGAACCGGATTTACTGGAAGCAGCGGTGCAGGAGAAATCCCGTATAGTCCAGGAACACAAGGCTTGCCAAAACAAGGAAAACAACCTATAACAGTCGAGACCGAAATCACCATCAATAAGAATGGGCCAGGTGCTGCAGTTACAGGACCTCTGACTGGCGCAATTGGAGGTGCACAAGGGCCAAGTTCAGGACAAATTCCTGCTATTAGTCAACCCTACACACCAGGCTCAATTCCTTTTGGTCCTGGAGTAACAGGTTCCATTAAACCAGGACAACGGCCAATTACAGTTGAGACAGATATTACTATTAATAGAAATGGACAAAATATTGGTGGTTTTGGTCAACAACCAACTGCTGACTACCGTCCTTTTGGAACAGGATTTACTGGAAGTAGCGGTCCAGGAGCAATCCCGTATAGTCCAGGAAACACAAGCCTTGCCAAAACAAGGGAAACAACCTATTACAGTCGAGACAGAAATCACCATCAATAAGAATGGGCCAGGTGCTGCAGTTACAGGACCTCTGACTGGCGCAATTGGAGGTGCACAAGGGCCAAGTTCAGGACAAATTCCTGGTATTAGTCAACCCTACACACCAGGCACAATTACCCTTTGGTCCTGGAGCAACAGGTTCCATTAAACCAGGACAACGGCCAATTACAGTTGAGACCGATATTACTATTAACAGAAATGGACAAAATATGGGTGGTTCTGGTCAACAACCAACTGCTGACTTCCGTCCTTTCGGAACAGGATTTACTGGAAGCAGCGGTCCAGGAGAAATCCTGTATAGACCAGGAACACAAGGCTTGCCAAAACAACGGAAACAGCCTATTACAGTAGAGACTGAAATCACCATCAATAAGAATGGGCCAGGTGCAGCAGTTACAGGTCCTCAGACTGGCGCAACCGGAGGTGCACAACTGCCAAGTTCAGGACAAATTCCTGCAATTGGTCAACCCAACACACCAGGCTCAATTCCTTTTGGTCCTGGAGTAACAGGTTCCATTAAACCAGGACAACGGCCAATTACAGTTGAGACAGATATTACTATTAATAGAAATGGACAAAATATTGGTGGTTTTGGTCAACAACCAACTGCTGACTACCGTCCTTTTGGAACAGGATTTACTGGAAGTAGCGGTCCAGGAGCAATCCCGTATAGTCCAGGAACACAAGCCTTGCCAAAACAAGGGAAACAACCTATTACAGTCGAGACAGAAATCACCATCAATAAGAATGGGCCAGGTGCTGCAGTTACAGGACCTCTGACTGGCGCAATTGGAGGTGCACAAGGGCCAAGTTCAGGACAAATTCCTGCTATTAGTCAACCCTACACACCAGGCCCAATTCCCTTTGGTCCTGGAGCAACAGGTTCCATTAAACCAGGACAACGGCCAATTACAGTTGAGACCGATATTACTATTAACAGAAATGGACAAAATATGGGTGGTTCTGGTCAACAACCAATTGCTGACTTCCGTCCTTTCGGAACAGGATTTACTGGAAGCAGCGGTCCAGGAGAAATCCCGTATAGTCCAGGAACACAAGGCTTGCCAAAACAAGGGAAACAGCCTATTACAGTAGAGACTGAAATCACCATCAATAAGAATGGGCCAGGTGCAGAAGTTACAGGTCCTCTGACTGGCGCAACCGGAGGTGCAAAAGGGCCACGTTCAGGACAAATTCCTGCAATTAGTCAACCCTACACACCAGGCACAATTCCCTTTGGTCCTGGAGCAACAGGTTCCATTAAACCAGGACAACGGCCAATTACAGTTGAGACAGATATTACTATTAATAGAAATGGGCAAAATATGGGTGGTTTGACAGAAATCTCCATCAATAAGAATGGGCCAAGTGCTGCAGTTACAGGACCTCAGACTGGCGCAATTGGAGCTGCACAAGGGCCAAGTTCAGGACAAATTCCTGTAATTCGTCAACCCTACGCACCAAGTCCGATTCCCTTTGGTCCTGGAGCAATAGGTTCCATTAAACCAGGACAACGGCCAATTACAGTTGAGACAGATATTACTATTAACAGAAATGGAAAAAATGTGGGTGGTTCTGGACAACAAACAAATGGTGAATTTAGACCTTTCAGAATAGAAACAGGAAACGCACCTGCAACAGGATTTGCTGGTAACTATGGCGCAGGACGAAGGCCTTATGGTCAAGGAACACAAGGGTTGGCAGAACAAAAAACGCAACCTATTACGATAGAGACAGATATCACCATTAATAAAAATGGACAAGGAGTAAGTGGCGTGAGCCCTCAAACAAGTGCAATTGGTGGTTCATATGGACCAGGTTCGGGACAAGTACCTGAACTAAGTATTAGTCAACCCTACAAACCGGGAGTAATGTCATTTACTACAGGAGCAGGAGATTTGGGTGGCCATCCTTTCGGAGCAGCATCACAAGTCAAACCTGTAACAGAATTTGCTGGAAACTACGGACCAGGAGCAAGTCCGTATGGTCCAGGAGCTCAAGGTTTGCGAAAACAAGGACAACAACCTATTACAGTAGAGACAGAAATCACCATCAATAAGAATGGGCCAGGTGCTGCAGCCACAGGACCTATGACTGGCGTAATCGGAGGTGCACAAGGGCCAAGTTCAGGACAAATTCCTGTGATTAGTCAACCCTACACACCAGGCCCAATTCCCTTTGGTCCTGGAGCAACAGGTTCCATTAAATCAGGACAACGGCCAATTACAGTTGAGACAGATATTACTATTAACAGAAATGGACAAAATGTGGGTGGTTCTGGACAACAAACAAATGGTGAATTTAGACCTTTCAGAATAGAAACAGGAAACGCACCTGCAACAGGATTTGCTGGTAACTATGGCGCAGGACGAAGGCCTTATGGTCAAGGAACACAAAGGTTGGCAGAACAAAAAACGCAACCTATTACGGTAGAGACAGATATCACCATTAATAAAAATGGACAAGGAGTAAGTGGCGTGAGCCCTCAAACAAGTGCAATTGGTGGTTCATATGGACCAGGTTCGGGACAAGTACCTGAACTAAGTATTAGTCAACCCTACAAACCGGGAGTAATGCCATTTACTGCAGGAGCAGGAGATTTGGGTGGCCATCCTTTCGGAGCAGCATCACAAGTCAAACCTGTAACAGAATTTGCTGGAAACTACGGACCAGGAGCAAGTCCGTATGGTCCAGGAGCTCAAGGTTTGCGAAAACAAGGACAACAACCTATTACAGTAGAGACAGAAATCACCATCAATAAGAATGGGCCAGGTGCTGCAGCCACAGGACCTCAGACTGGCGTAATCGGAGTTCCACAAGGGCCAAGTTCAGGACAAATTCCTGCAAGTAGTCAACCCTTCACACCAGGCCCAATTCTCTTTGGTCCTAGAGCAACAGGTTCCATTAAACCAGGACAGCAGCCAATTACAGTTGAGACAGATATTACTATTAACAGAAATGGACAAAATATGGGTGGTTCTGATCAACAACCAACTGCCGACTTCCGTCCTTTCGGAATAGGATTTACTGGAAGTAGTGGTCCAGGGGCAATCCCGTATAGTCCAAGAACACAAGGTTTACCAAAACAAGAGAAACAGCCTATTACAGTAGAGACTGATATCACGATTAATAAGAAAGGGTCAAGTACTACTGCCACGGGACCTCAAAGTGGTATAATTGGAAGTTCATTAGGACCAATGTCAGGACAAATTCCTGCATTAAGTATTGGAAGACCACTGACTAACAGTTTTATGCCGATCAGAAAAACTTCTATTGGACCATTGGTGCCTTTATGGCCAGAAACTGTTCGACTGCCGTCACCAAGTATTGCTGGTCCCTATAGCCCAGGCAGAAGTCCATTGTTTCCAGAACAAACATATATTTCAACTTCACAGGATTCTGGCAGGCAAAGGAATCAACCTAACACTGTTGAAACAGGTATCACAATTAATCCAAGTATGGTTTCCTCTAACTCTGTGAAACCATTGAATTCCGGTGTAGCACCTTTTGCCACTCTAAATGAGCCTTATGGAAGATTAGCTACGTTTGGCCCAGAACCTATAGCATTACAACCAGCAGTTATACCTAGCTTACGAAGAGATGGTGAAACTGGGAATGCTCCTATATCCTTTCAACTTCCATCCACAGTTCAAGTTCCTTTTACTCGAGGAAGATTGGGAATACGACCCTCTGTTATTGATTCACGAGGAAATAATGCAATTCTACATACAATACCCAAAATCTTTAATGCCTTAGATAATTCTCCACAAAATCTTAACTTTAGAATACCTATCATAACAAATGCAATTCGACAATCACTTCAGCCATCAGGATTCAATTATAATCAGCTCAGAAACACTTTGTCAAAGTTTTCGACGTTAAATGATAATCCTACTTGTCCGACGAAAGACGACGTCAATTTGTTATTAGATGCTTTGTTTGCTTCACTGCAGGTGTTAACATCAGTTTGTGCACCAACAGCGTCTCCTGTTCCAGTTCAAGCTACATACTCAGCTTATGATTCTTCTATCAGAAAACTGTTTGGAATGTAAGAGAAAATTTTAATTTTTGTAGTACACGCCTATTCTTTATTATCAGTGAATTCGTGCTTTGTTTTTGAAAATAAAAATCTATCCTTTTAAGTTCGTTATTTCTCTCTCTCTCTCTTGTATTTTCAATTATTAATATTCACAATTTCAAATTGCTTTGTATTTTATATCAAAATATCATAATTTGAAGAAAATACTTAAAAATAATTCTTTTTACATCATTTGTTTGATTGACATAATATTATTACTTCCTATCCTAAAACATAATTTAATTTTTATATAATATAATTTAATCCAAATAACACGATTTAGCATTAAAATAGCTGAGAAATTATTTAATACCGAAACTCTTTTCATTTTTATTGGACAAAAATAAATTTACTATTATACTATTCAGAAATGTAATGATATAAATCAATCCAATTATAACACAAATTTTGTGAGCCCATTTTTTCACTTTGCAAATATATGCTTATTTTTAATTCATGTTGATAGAAATTTTAAATATATTTTTCATAAGTTTCACGTGAAAAATGTTACGTATAAAAAGTGTTAAGAAATTCGATTTTTGCATCCAATGAAATATAATTCCAATATAATTAAAATATTTTGAATTCGTAGAATTTGCTAGGAGTGGGGGGTATCTGTGACAATAGTAATAACAAAATATTTGCCTTTTATTACATAATAGAGAAGGAAATTAGAAAATATTTATTTTTTTATATAATTTTTTATTTGAAGTCAAATTTTTAAAAATTCCTTTAATATAATACGAAATTATAATTATAACCTGTATGCAATCAAAATTAATAAAATTTCACAAATAAAATTAATTATATCTTAAATATAATTAAAAATTACTTTCCTATTACATGTTGATTTTGATGTTATAAAAACATGTCGTATGACTTCCAATTCAGAACCTCACAATTTATTTTTCTATCCTTAAGTAAGAGCAATCCAGAAAATTAAAAAAAAAAAATTGAAATTTTCAATTTATCACACATTTTAATTATTATTTTCTCCATATTCCAATATATATTATAAAAGAAGAGTGTAACATTAAAACACATGAGGCCGCACATTGCTAACGCATTTAATTATCTATTTAATTTATATTTAATCGATATATTTTTTTTTAATTTGTGTAGCATTATATATTTCATTGAAATCATATTAAAGCTTTCCGTGAAAATTCTAGTAACTCACTTTACTATATATTTTGATATCTTTGTGTATTATATGCATAACAGATTTAATTTATAAAATAAGTATTAGTCATTTTGGACTGGGGATATTACCTAAAGCATAAATTTCGAATATATATTTTATAATTATCTTGAATATGCTTTATAACAACTATCTTTTTGGCAACGAGAAGGCAGGCTATTTAGCCAAGTACGTTGCAGATTAGCAGCATCTGATCTGATGAACCCACCTACCAGAAACTCTTCTCTCAAACCAAAAAGATAAATAGAAGAATCTAGTTGTAGTTTCCCACTCAAGATTGGTATAGGGCTGATAAGCCGAGACAGTCGCTGGTTGTTCCATGCGGCAGAGAAATCAATACCTGCTTTTTACGACTTGCCAGTCAGCATTTAAAATGTCTTACCCTTAATCATAGTATAAAATCCTATCCTCTTTGCCCAAAATGTCGCCAACATCCGGCTTCAGCTGATCATATTTCAAGCTGGGGGGAATTTTTCACCTCCTGTCCTTGTTTCCGACTTACTTCTCGCAAATGTATTTATGGATATGGTCTGACTCCGTCAGATCTTTAGAAATAAGAACCAACCAATCAACCACAATACAAAAATATTGAGTACAGTTGCAACAATAATGATTATAAAATATAATTTCATTGAATAAATTACGATTTCAATTAGAATAATGTATTATTTGCCCATTTATAAATTGCATTAATACTATACAATGATTTATTTTAGATAATCGGATATATTTTATTCATAATTTCGAACAACAATCGGCAGTTGATATTAATTCCAGACCAGACATTCTTTTTCGAATACGTCGAAATTTTTCTTCTATGCCCCGAAATTCTATTCCCACAAATTCTATATTATGCTTCTAGTAGAAGCATAAGATAGAATTTGTAATGTGTCTAGAATGGTATATTGATATGTCAGAATCTAACCCGTTGTCTTTCAAAAATGAATTAATCGGTTATCCAATTAAAATTCGACGAGCGACTAAGGTCACACCAATTAAATATCTAAATTCATTATTCGTATCAATTTCTAAAAATACAGTAAATAAGCAACATCATTAAAGCAAGTTTTAAAGTCTCTGATTTCAGCATTTTCTAAACATATAAGCGAACAACATGTACTTTAAAAGAAAAAAATGCATAACTCTTTTAAAAATTTCTAGATCTTTGATATTTTATTTCAAATTTCTATTTATTGAAACATTAAAATGAAAAGTCATTGGGATGATATAAATGTGCAATTGATGTCATACAATAAAATGAAATTATAAATCTGATAAATACATATTATGTTTCGTAGTTTTTGAGAAAGAACATGCTATACCGAAAATATGTGAGACAATCCACTGTTTGTGTTGTCTCTATTTCAGAATAACTTTACTAGGGGATAAAATTACGATAATGAATTGTGGAATTTATATACATTCACTGGATGGTTAGATTAATTTATAGATTTGTCCTTCTGATTGCTAACTCTAGTAATTAGTTATTCCTAAATGCACAGGATTTAATATAGTTGAATCACAATACCTACATTTCAATGGTTATCAAAAAATGATAATGAGTGCGATTCCCGCCTAAGGTTCGAATGTTTGTAACGTTTCAGTAACCACTTTACACTAGATAACAATCTAACTAACCCTCGTCTGCAAAAAGTGATCGCAGAGCAACACAGATTAAACTAATCAAAAAATTTCTACACCACGTCTGTGGAGGGTTATTCAAGACCTAGATGATCAACTGTAGGACAGTTGTTTTTCTGAGAGATTAAAATAATTTCAACCACAAAATAACGATTCGTTATAATTTTTTATCAACTGTAAGATATAGAACAATTTAATTAAAAATAAATGGAACAAAATTACTTTATAACATATTACTTTAATAAATTTAACATCTAAATTACACAAAATAATATCAATATTTAGTAGGCGATCAGTTAACGAACAGTTCGGACTACGAACAACTCAGATAACGAACACTTTTAAGAAAGATTTTTGTGTTCGCACAAGAAACACTTATTCGGATAACGAACTAAATCGAATTCTAACGAACACTTCTCGGCATTCGGAGCAACATGTACAGGATTGCCAAACCAAACGGACCAAAAATCATTTTCATCTCTTTTGCATTATGTTGCTTGCGTACAAAACTTCGAAGCTCTATACTGGATTTTTTTTTTTCCAGTAGAATATTTAAAGTCAAAGTAGAACATCCGTTTCGGTTTTGAGTGAAAATGACTTCATTATGACGCCTCCCCCCCTCTCCTTCATTGGTTGAAGATAGGGAAGATGTCAGGACAGTGGCCTTAGAATGGCACTCAAACCAAGCTGATACCAATAAGGTTAGACAACAATGCTACATTAACAATGCTTTACAACAGCAATGCTATTAATCACACACGGAAAGTCTTAAAAAAGAGAGAAAAGCAATCGACATTGGACATGTTCTTTAATGTCCGATAAACAAAAAATGAAAAAAGACATTAATACACAAGACTACGTATATATTATTTTTTAAATAAACTTGCAAAAAGAATTTATACATTCTTTTTAATTTAATTTTTAGAGTCCCCAGAGTGAATTAAAGCATATTTGTCATATAATCCAGGTTGGCAAATTCTGAGTTTGGTGGGGTTTTTTTTTTTTTTTAGTTTTTTTTTCGGCGGATTTTCTTATGTCTCTGGCCACCTGGTTTTTATTATGTCATAGACATGAAGACCTATAAAAATTATACAGAAAATTCCATTTTGGCAACCCTAGTATTTACGTCAGAAGCCTTGTTTGGACTTTACAAATCCTCAACGTTACAGAACGTTGGCGAAAGAAAAACAGTGCGAAAACTTGTTGGCGCATAGTTAAATTTCGCGCATGCGCAGCTACATTGTTTATGTTGAAAATGTATAATCTTTATTACTTTGTGTGTTTATAAATAAAATATTATAATGTTGAATAGTGTTATATGAATGTATAACAATGATAAAATTTAAAAGTGGGTGCGATTTAAAAGATTTTTTTAAACATTCCAATAAAAAACATTTAAAATTGTTGAGTTTTTGGTCCAAATTTTATACCGAGTTCTTTATTAATAATGTACGATTACTTTTATCATAGTCAAAATTGTGTCGAATTTTAAAAAAATATATATAATTCGTCTAATATAAAATATAATATCGAAAATATTTCGCTCTAAAATTATATACATATTTACGATACGTAACAATAACATTTACCAAACATTTTACTAGTCTAAAAATAACAGTTTGTCTACTGATAACAGTCTGTTTGAAACTCAGCATCATTAAATTTTAATCGTAATGTTTTCATAGCTTTAAATTTTTAATTATTTAAGAAAAAAAAATTATTATATTTGAAATTGTCACAAAATGTGAAATTTTTTGTTACTTGTTATAACTGTCGATAAAGGAGAAGTTTTGAGTTAAGCATCTTTGCTGAGAATGAAATTCTTTAATGGTTATTAAATATTCAGAAATTTCCATAAAGCAATTTTAAGATTTATAGTTATTGTGATGCTGATTTTCTTTTATTAACATGTTTTGCATCCATTAATATTAAAATATAGCTGATAAGATTTCACATAATTCCTAAAAAATCATGTATGAGTAGAAAAATAGATAAATATATCACAGGCATAAATCATTAATCATTCCAGATTAACCTCATTGTTTTCAGAAAAAAAATAAAAGTTTTTACTAAGGCTTGCATGTTTCAATGGTTATTAAGAATTTAGAAATTTATACAAAATAATTTTGAATTCTATTATATTATGCACTGAATAAGCTTTTTCCACTAACATGTTTTTCATTCATAAATATTAATATAAGAATATTATTAATCGGGGTTTTTTTGAGTTCATAAAAAATCATACTTTAATTTTTTTTTTTTTTTTTAAAGAGATAAAATATCAAAAAATGCATCTCATTAATTATTTTTTTTCCCTTAAACTCGATACTAGAATATTGTTGGTGTTATTCTGCATTTCTAATTCTCTGAGTACGCTACATGAAAATAAACTAACATATTGCGAAATATATTGAAATTTACTTATTGCATACATATGAAACTTTCAAAAATACAATATTTTAATAATTTAATATCACTAAATATAAAACTTTTTATTCATTTATTGATAATATATATATTTACAAATACTAGATGTAATCTTGATAGAAAATTTATATTATTTTGCCTGTGTACCAAAATAATATAAATTTTATTTCATTTCTGCTTTCTTTCTATTTACTTTTGATATTCACACTTTATCAAGACAATTCTGAAGATAATTAAGTTAGATATAAGTCGAAATAAAGATTATTTTTGGATACAAATGCAATCTCGCAAAGATTATTTTTGGATAAATTACTTTGTGTACACCTGATATAAATACACATAAAATATTATAATGAAAAGTTATGTATGGGATAATTATTTAATTTTGATTCTGAAAATTTTCTTTAAGGGAAATGCAGGAAAACTGACTGGAACTGGATTATTTTCTACATCCTGCTTGTTTTGGATAGGCAAACGTAGAACTAAGCCGACTTTTGTAGATTTTTTGGAATCTATAATACCTGTTGCAAAACTGCTTAAAATTTTATTCCATGCATTTTGCTTGAAATCGATAACGACGAAATCTATTTTCAATAAATCAATGAGAAAGTTGCAGGCGAAAACGTGTAAAGCGCGGGTAAAATTTTACGTCAATAGTTTTGCCACTGTGGGGTGTAGTGTAACAGGTCTCCTCGTGGTGCACCCTGAGTAACGCTAAATCTGTTACAGCCTTCGTTTTTCTCTTGCATACTTCATTTCTTTATTGAACTGCAAGACTTATTATGCACGAAAGAGCTAACATAAGGACGCAATTTAAAAAAAAATTTTTTTTTTGCCAAGGTTCTGTAACGTTGAGGGTTATTCAAAATGACAGCTGGTTGCTTAGTGGTAGCGTTTCACGCTCCCAACGCACAGGTCAGGGGTTCGGTCCTCGGGCTGGGCAAATTCGACTGTAAAGTGCGTTTTTCAAAAGTTTTTCATCCCTTCAATGGGTCGATAAACTGAGTACCAAGCATGCTTGGGAACTTAAACAATGGGGGGTTTCGCAATGAGGTGACCACCTAATCGGCACATAAGCTTCGCACCCCAGGCCCTCTCGGTCTAGAGAACAATGATGGGCACTGTAAGCCTTGTGTGTGTGGCCCACATGGGCTGTCGTACTACAAAATTTAGTATTTATGTCATCTTGGCAACATTTGTTCATCGCGAAAAATATTCAGAATTTTGAATAATGGATTATATGGCATCTGTGCCCGAATTAATCTATTTCATAAAAAATCTAAGGTAAATCAATTATTGGTTAACTAACAGTTCGAATAACGAACGGTCTTATAACGGATTTAAAATTTATTAACCGATCATATTATTATAAGATACGTATATGTTTATAAAAAAGTAAATTTAAAAAAAGCAACTTACGTGAAAGTGTGTTTTAATATACAATTTTTATTCATTTTATTTATTTCACACATTTTGCAACATATTCAATAATACTGTATAATTTAGGGTTTTGCTTTATTCCTTTTCAATAAATAAAATAGAAAAAATAATTGAAGTATTATTAAATTTCAATTAAGAGTATTTGCTCAGATTCTGTTTTGGATATTTTCTTCTCAGTAATAGAAAATAAACAAAAATGATAAATTTCAGTTGATTCAAAATGATCAATTTATGAAAACAAAATTAACTGTAAATGTTAATATTAAAATTAAAAAAAAAAAACAATAATTAGAATGCAGCCAAAGATGAGTGAAGTTATGAATTCAAATGGTAAATTTCAAATTTTGAATCGTTATATTATAAGTGAAATGTAAAATATTTCGGCGAACACATAAATAAAAATTACGTTTATTATTATTATTATTATAGATTAGAGAATGCTTTTACATAATCAATTATGCATTTTTTTAACAAACCTGAAAATTTTAATCAATAATATGTCAGCAAAAAGAACTTTAGACTTATTTAAGAATTAAAATATAAGTTCAGTACTTTCATTTTCAAATATAAATATGATTGAAAACAATTTTATTAATAATTAACGTGGAAAAATAGAAACGTCAAATAAAAACACAAGACCCTTTTTATACGGGTGGCTTGATTGGTTGGGACGTTCGTTCGCATTTTCGGAAGTTGGTGAGTTTGAATTTGAACCCAGCGGAAGATTGATTGTGTTCACTAATGGCGGCTGGAAGCATAGAGATATGTTGCGGTCACACAATATCGTCTCTGTGTGAGTGGCAGGCCAAGTTTGGTGGTCTTTCTGCTTGGTTTCCTCTTCTAAATTATGAAGACCCACTTACTTTCGGGAACAAAGCTGGCATACCCAGAGGGTGCCCCACTAGATGAAGTGCTATACTTCCGCTCAGGTCCTAGCAGCTGCATATTGTAAAAAGATCTTTTATTCGGAAAATAGCTTACAAATTCTCCATTACAAGACTTATCAATATAAAATTGGAGGGAATTAGCAACCTTGCGACATGATTTTATGACACATTATATTACTTCTAATGTGCCATATAATCATGTTTTTTTTAATAATCAATAAATTCTTTTCTACGAATTGATGTACATTTTCACATATATTTTTCAAATAAAACTATAAAAAAATGCAAATTCAGAATATGAAAAAAATACCATAAATAATATATATTCAAACAATTTTATGAAAAAATATTAATTCACTAAATAAACTCAATTCTTTACATGTAAAAATTTAACAATCAAATTATTCTACCGTTATTTTAATTTAATTTAAAATAATTGTACATTTTAAAATTCTTTTAAATTCAATTACTATGCAAACAGCTATATGAATTTAATTTTTTAATATGCTAAAAGTTTAAAAATTATTTCATATTATATAATCTGAATAAAATGTTTAATGCTACAGATGTAAATAAAACTTTTATAGCATTATAAATGTTATAAATAAATCAAAATTTAAATAAATTCATTTTTGAAAAGTTTTATATAATTATATACTACTTAATATCACTGAAACGATAAAATGTTTTAGGTAAAAGTTATTAAATTTTCCATTGGATAAAATTGCTTAAAATTTTGCCATCAGGTGGCGCAATAGAAAAGTAAATTTCATTCGTAATCTAACGTATATATGGTATTTTATTAATTTTTATACTTCATAGCCCTATGTGAACAGGAAATTAGTCTACAAAATTTTACCCAGATATTCTTTTCATATTTCATATATCGTTTAAAAATTAAAATTACAATGTACTTTTTACCTTATATATTATTGCAGGAGTTTTCTACATTTTTTGTTCATGCATATGTTGCATAATAACTATTTTATTTTTCAATTTTTTACTCACTTCTCTAATTTTTATGTAAAATATATACGCAAAAATGTAAGTATACTTCTTGGTAAAAAAATTTTACAACTTGTGCATAGTACTTAGAAATAAATTTTTTTTTATTATAAGGCACCGTAAGGTTCATTTCACAAATGTACTTTTTAATAAAACAAAAAGTATTACGTTTAATTTATGTCTCACACAATTTCAATTTATTTTACCAATATATAATTACTAATATCATCTCACATTATAATTATAATTTTTTTTTAAAGAAGAAAAGATTCCCAAGATTTTAAATCCCAAAATTTCATATGTTTTTTAATATTTCACATTCGAAGAAATTTGTCACATCTTCTGGGGGCACCGGAGACTGAAGTATGACGTAGCCCCCAAAAGCCAGTCTCTCCTAACGTGGAGAACAGATGCTGTACTAGCCGCTCACTCTTGAGACAGACGCTGCATGCTAGTTTTGGTCCGCCCCGGGTATTTCATTTCCCCGGTACCACCCATATCTGGGAAGCACTCCTTTATCCGCCGCCCCCTGGGAGAGTGCCCGATGGTGGCCTAGCAACCACACACAGGATATATATATATATATATATATATATATATATATATATATATATATATATATATATATATATATATATATATATATATATATATATATATATATATGTCATTGATATCAAGAACTAGGCATTAGATTATTCTTAAAATCAATTTTAAAATATATAACCAAATAGGCATTTTAAATATTATTTGCAAATAATATTTAATCCGCCGCGGATAAAGATATTTTGTTAATAAAAAGTGATTTTGCAAATAATATCATTATTCCAAGAGCTATGCAATTATTCTAATTCTAACTATGATTAGTACACAGGTAATTTAAATAAAAATAATTATATTAGACAAAAACTCTTTCACTGCACTTTTAAAAAATTTCATACAAATATATTGTTATGAATATTCATGCTTTAGTGGAGATTTATCTCATTTTCTCGAAGTAAAATTAAATTCACGGATTAAAAGCTGTTCATTAAAACTTTTTCTAATATTTATTTTCTAAAATTCAGTCATAGCCAGTCGCGACACTTAAAAGCGCGGCTTATTCTCTTAGTGAGATCCAAACCACAGTTTACACTTTCAATTTTATTTAAATCCGAGGATGTTTTGTCTCAGATATCACTTTTCTTTATTTCTAAATATATATTATATTGAGATATAATTAATGTCTTAATATTCTTTATATAAATGGAACACCTAATTTAAAATCTGAAAATTCACGTGTCTCCAAACCGGAGTTATACATTGTTAGGATGTCATTTATAAATTAAAAAAAACAATTGTTATAGCAAACTTTTATAACTTTTATTTAAGAAAGTTAGTGAAGACAAATCTAGGAATCATATATTAATGGAATTTTCTCTCTCTCTCTCTCTCTCTGACTAAAATAATTAATGTGCTATAACGAAATTTGCATAAAAAATTATATTTTTAGAAAACTTTTTTAAATAAACTATGCATCTGAAAAGAAAAAATTCATTTTTTATTGTTTATACACTATAGTTTTAAAATATGTTATCAAATCTTTAAATTAGTTTCTATTTATGCGTAATTAATTTGCTCTTTTGCAAACCAAGCCATTCCCAATTCATAAGTCACAACTTTACATATTCTCTGAGAAAAATAATTAAACAGGAATAAAAATTGGACTGAATGAGAAAATCAGGTTTAAATTTTCTTATGCCTATATAATGTCTCACAGATACGAAATTAATTTTTCCGTTGACTTTCCTTGAACAATCATTCAAAATTTCCCTGATCATCTAAAAATGCTTATACAGACATTTTTTTTATTCATTTATAACATTTACTATATTCATAGCATTTCATTATTTCTCCTTTATTTTATTTTAGCGGCAACAAATCATACTCATTAGAAAATTGGTATTATATCGAAAGAAATACAGACAGAAACGATTAATAAAAATATACACTGAAAAAAAATTCAAGAATAATAACAAAAATTAGTAAAAAGATCAGAAAACCTTAAAATGATAGGTTTAAACAAATAACATATATCGGAAAACAAATTTCTCAAATTAAAATTAATTTTCTCACAGTGTCTTCAACTAGATGTTCTTAATTTTTGCAATAGAGTTTAAAATAATTTTTTTTCTTTCTGATTGTGATTTTAATCCTTCTTTAAGTTAAGATTTATCTTCCAGGTGGTTTTACTTTAATATTTTAAAAATGTTGATGTATTTAAACATTATATTATGAGGATATTAAGATTATAATTACAATAAATGTTTGCATTAAGCAGTGAGATACAAGATTATTATAAGCAGATTTTTATACAGGAAAATTCCTATACATAGAGAATTCCCACATTGCAGCTTGTCTAAAAAATGAAAATAAAAGAAATATTTTCCTTTAATTTCGATTTTAGAATTATAATACCTCTTTTTATATTCATTACGTACCTAACGCTTAATGTGGCAGCAATAACCAATTTAAAAGATATACGATTCACTTATAATAACGTCCATTAAAGCGTTTTAACAGTAAAATAAAAAAAATAATGAATAAAAAATCCAGTGATAAAAAATAAATGGATGCGAAAAAATGCTTGAAAGTGAGCTTGTAAAAAGAGATTTTTCAAAAATTTAGTTCGTAATTGCGAATTAAAATTATCATTGCATCTTAGGAAATAGCCAATAGTTCTTAAAATCGTAAATGTTAGTAAATTAGAGGTTCCTATAAAAACTAACGTAAACTGCATATATATATATATATATATACACACACACACACACACACACACACATATATATATATATATATATATATATGTAACTGTATGCCATATCAGTTTTCTCTGGTAAATAAATTTATTTATTTCGTTTATTTTACCAATTTAATTTTTTTTTTCTTTTGAAGGCTTTGAAAATATTTGTGTATTGTTTATTCCTTAGATTAATCACCCAAATTTATTCGCAGTACCTTCCTCTTATCCCCTGGTTCCTCTGTTAATAAAGAAAAGTTTTCTTTCATTGGTTTCTGAAATTTTTGTTCTCTTCGCTATACACCAATTTATTATTTACTGTTTTACTCATTAAATTATTAATCTAATTCTTTAACTTTTTCAGTAAAGTTTTGTCTTGTTTTTATTAGAAATACTTTTTTGGTTTATTATATGTTTTATGATTTGTATATTTCAAATTCTTAATTTATTTTCAAAAACAATCCAAAAAAATTTGCTTTTTTAATTACAATGGTTTTTATTGAATCCTCTAACTTCAATTAAAGACCATTGTAATTAAAAAAGATATATATATATACATGTGTGTGTGTGCACTATATAATTCTCGAACTGAGCGAACAAAATATTAACTCTGTAAACGAAAACTTATATATTTTATCCAAAACTTCTGTTTTTTTTTTTTTTTTTTCCGTCTCAATATAGAATTGATATCTATCTATGTAACGTAAATTAAATAATTATATTTTCTTGTTAAAAATCTTGAACCCCTCACTTTAGATAAACATACTGAAATCTAAAATACTCATTACCGTGTCAAAATAACAGAAATAAGCTAATATTTCTAAAATTAAAATTATATACTCACTACTTTTTCGGCTAGTTCTTGAATGAGACGATTGAAAAGAAAAGTAATTCATTTCCTTGGACTATACCTTTCATTTCCAAAAATCTAATCAACAGCAAAAAAAAAAAAAAAAGATTGATAAAGTTTTTTTTAATAAATTTTAATAAATAATTATTTTGCATTACACGCTATTATTTGACAGGATTTATAACACATCACTTTCGATAGCGCCAAGGAGGATCAATGGAACAATTGGATTGTTTCTTTCGTTCTTCTTCCTGTTTACATTTCGTGTGTTTCGTTTCTGGAATGAAAATACAAGTAATTCTTTTTTATGATAATGAAAGCGCTGTTTTGATTTATATTTACTTCAGCTTTCTATTTTGGAGACTTCAGTAGAAAGTAGAGATGGCAAAACCAGTTATTTTCTGATAACTAGTTATCAACGTTACGTTCCATAAAAATAACGAGTTCTAAAAACCGTTATAAAATAACGGTTTTTTGTTGACTAATCACGTGATCAATCTGAAATTACTTATTGGTTCTCTAGCAACTGACAACAATTTGGAACAATTTAGTTATAAGGTTAGTCACATGACAAGTTTAGGAGTTTTTCATTGGTTTTCTTGTAACAGTATTATGTAGATGTTTGAAGGGTCACACACATGTGTTTAGTTTTACCTTGTTTCATTGGCTGTCTCACAACTGAGAATTGCATGAAGTATGAAAGTTTATTTTGAGCAATTACATTAGTTCTAGCTAACCAATTCCTTTCCAGCTCCAGTCGAGGGTGAGGGTCCCAGGACCCAGGTACCTCGTAAACCCAGCTGAAGTAGCATTTCTAGTATCGTTAAATAGCTCGGGAACTCGAAGTTGTTCCAAGCAAACACATCTGGTCGGTTTTCTTGGAAATTCAGAGACGAGAAAAAGAAGCTCTATTGGGGTTACGAAACTGGTTATTGAGGAAATGATCCTCAAAAATTAGCAAGTGAAAAGAACTAAGCGAATTTTTTTATTGATATTTTTAATAAAATAAATTATTTAAAAAGTCTTATAATCTACATTAAAAAATTATAACATTACGTGAACAATTTAGCGATTTTTATTTTTTTCAAAGAGACAATTTTTAATTTTGTTTCTATTATTGCAATAAATTTATAAAGTAAATAAATTTTTCCTATTAAAGATATTTTATAATTTTAGAACTATTCTTTTATTTTTAATTAAAATTTATTTAATTAATTCTTTTTATTTATTTTTATTGCAACTGATTAAATTATATTATGAAGATTTTATGTACTTTTGAGGTTTTAATACTTTTTTTATAGCAATTAACTATTTTAATAAAATGATAAGTTGAATGGAAGTGTGATAGTATAAAATGACTTATCTATGGGCTATATTTTTAATTATTTCATTTAAATAATCGAAAGTTATTTAAAATTTAAATTAATAAATATTAATTTTCAATATTTACTAGAAACTTACCTTTCTATCAAGTTATGATATTTCATTTACATATTCATGATTTTGTGTTCTTGAATTATCTAATTTTATACGTAATCTACTTTGAATACATTTAAAAAACAAAACTTTGCAATACGAAAGAGTAAAAATGTAAAAGCTAAAGGAGTTGAATAAAATGAGTTTAAGATACCTGTCATAAAAATGTATTTTGTGTAAAACAGCGTTTGCAAAAAGATGCTAAATATACTATTATAACAAATAAGACATCAGATGCAATGAATATAATTACTGTTGCATATATTAATTTATATATATATTTTGACTGTTTTCACTTAAATAAATTTTTTACCATAAGCAAACGATATTTATTTTTATTCTGATAAATATTTTGATTTATATTGTTTAGTATTTCTTATATAATTTTATATTAAAAATCAAGCAATCTTTATAAAAGAATTTAAGATGAAGCAACTTTTGATACCAAAAATGTTTAAATAAATAAACTGCATTAGCATCTTTACTTTCAATATATGAAAAATGTGGTAAAAGCAAATTTATATAAAACAATAATGAATATTTTTATAGAATTATATAATAGTTACACATTATATTTTGTGTCTTAAAAAATTATATACAGGTGAAATATTTGGCTGAAATTTTATTAATTAGGTAATTTATTTATGAAAACAATCAATTCATTTTAAACTTTAGAGTTTATTCTGAAAAAGAAAATTTTAAATAAATATTATAAGTTTTAATATAAAGCAATGTGTGCAACCATTAATTTGAAGTTAAAGAAATATTTATATATAATATAAGCAATCAAAGTTTATTTACATAAAATAATAAAAGTACAACTTATATCAAATGAAAATTTGAATTTAAAAATAACAGCCTTTCAAGGTGTTTTGGACTGAGACGAGTCCGTCTTTCATTGATGACATATCCAGCCTTTGAAAATAATCGTTCACAAGGGACGGAGGTCGCTAGCATATTGAATTTTGACTTGACAATTTTAGCCAACGTCGGGAATAGATGTGCATTTTCCTTCCACCATAAAAGAGGATCTTTATGTCTTGAAAGAAAACTGGCTTCTAAATATCGATTCATTTCTAACGTAGCAGTGCAGAATGCATTCCCTAAAAATAAAATTTGTCATTATCATTATTTAAGTGTAGTATACAAACTAAATTTATTTTTTTAAAGAAAATCTGAATACATTCTTTATTTTATTAACTTAATGTTCAGTTAAATCTTATTTTCTTTAATTTTAAAACTTCACCGTCTTATTTTCTTTGTACATATTAATAATTATACTTTCTTTTGATAATTACTTTATATTGCCATAAGTTTTCAATAAAACCTCTAAATTTCACTTTTATTAAAAATAAAGATAGAATTATGATATTTGGAATTAAGAGGTAATTATTAGGTTATTTTAAAAAATTTATCTATGACTCTCATATATTGTGAAGGGGAAAATATAATTGCCTAAAGATATTATGAGACATATTAATAACCATTGTAAGAGGACTTTTCATAAATACTGTGTTTTAATACAAGGATTAAAATCTGGAATATTCTCAAGCACCGATCCCCCTCTCCTACTAATGTGCATGCAGAAAACTATTATACAAATCAGTTTCCCATTTTTCAATATTTCTAGAATTGAACCTGAGATCTTTCTCCTCTAACAACATGGTATTACCATTAGATCATGTTGATCTCAAAGGGCCTCTGTCTTAAATCTCTTCAAATATTAACTGAAATTACTATAATCTAATAAATAGCTTTATGTGACTAAATTAATTCATCTTTCATTGTTAATTTTATAAGCGGCGTCTAAGTTAATTTCTAATGATTCAATAAAAATTCCAAAGCCCTTCCAAAAATTTTATTCAAATCTAAAACATAGAATTAACTACAATAACTACAAAGATTTATTGATAATATTAATTATGGAAATATTATTCAAATTCTTAAATAGGACAGAATTTTTAAATAACATAAAAGAGAAACATTCTCTTTGGGTATTCATCAGATATATAGTTTGCAGGTACGATGAAATGTGGATATATAATATTTTAAATAATGTAATATATACTGAAATATATAATAACACACTATTATTATTTTACTTAAAAATTTTATCACATGAAATAAATTTCTAAAAATATATCATAGAATATCCCCTAGAATATTTTGAACATATTAGAATATTGATATATATATTTTTAATATGAAATATAATTTTATTATGTTCACTTACCTTGAGGCTTCTGGGACGAAATTATATTGTCGAAATAATCCCAAGCAGACATCCCATTCTTAGTAATATTCGTCGGAGTGATTGATTGTGATTCCTCAGATCCATTTCTTTTTTCGGTTTTGATTATTTCCGACATTAATTCTATTAAATGTCTTTTTAGAGCATCTGCTTGGGAGTCGCTACTTATTCCTAGTTTCTTGTATCTGGGATCCAAATATGTACAAATACCAATTGTTCTACTATTTTCAATATTTCCTAACCTTTCTTTTAGTCCTTTTTCTAATGAATTTAATACTTCCTTGCTTTCCGAATAAATGAGTGTACTTTTTATTTTTGAGCAAACAGATACTAATCCATTTGAAATAAGTGGTATTTGGCTTGCAGTTACGTATTTCTCGCCACTTATTTGATTTGTAATTTCCTCAAAAGGTCTTAAAATTGTAATTAATTCTTCAGTAACCTTCCATTCTACCTCGGTCAAAGAAGGTAAATTTTTTTCCACAAGAGCTAAAGTTGTTATTACGGCTTCTTTAAGCTCCAGGTACCTGCTCAGCATATAAAATGTCGAATTCCATCGTGTAGGAACATCCTGCATTAGTTTTTGGGTTCGCAGACCCGGAATTTTTGATATTTTAAAAATTTTTCATTTGCGCTGGAACTTCTTTTGAAAAAGCGACAACAGTTTTTATTTTTTCCAATAAATTTGTCACAATTTTCAATGCTTCCTTAACAATTAAATTTATTGTATGTGCAAAACATCCAAAGTGCTTATAACTCAAATTTATGATAGCAGACTTCATATTCGGAGCATTATCTGTAATAACCACAAGTACTTTTTTGGACAAATTGAACTTCTCAATTTGTTTTTTAATCAAATTGGAAAGGTTTTGACTGGTGTGACTATCACCAATATTAACACATCCAATTAAAATCGTTTTTAAAGAAAAATCTTCATCAATGAAGTGAGAAGTTATCCCAAGGTAACTCTCACTATTTCTGGAAGTCCATGTATCAATGGTAAGGCATACACTGGAAACTGAGGAAAATTTTTGTCCGGCGATGTTATAGCATTGTTCATATAATGCCGGAATTAAGTTATTAGAAATAACTTTTCTGCTAGGCAAAGAATAACCGCTATTTAGTCCTTTTACAAATTCCTTGAAACCTTCATCTTCCACGAGAGAAAAAGGCTGCATGTCTTTTATAAAAAGATCTAATAAAAGACTATCTAAGTTCTTCTTATTTGCTGCTGTCATTTTCGGAGGCATAAATTCTGCTATTTTCATTTGCTGAGGTTGATTAAAAGAAGTTGAAGGAGATGCATTTGTTTCTTCAAGTTCAGAAATTAAATTCACAGATTGAAAAGGATTATTATTTGCTGTCTGTTCAGAATTCTTCTTTGGGCAGAAAGCACTTAAGCACGAAAGATCCACAGTGATATGCTTCTTTTCCAAATGTTTCTTTAGATTATTTGTCGTCGATTTGAAGCAAAGTTTTGCACCACATAAATTGCATTTGGCGGTCTTCAAATTTGCATCAATAATATTGAAATAATTCCAAATGGGACTTTTATGTACTCTACTCATTTTAAAAATTAAAATTTAAGTCCGCCACACACGATACAATTTTTCTTTGGAAAACTGGTATTTTGAACAAGTTTTACCGTGTGTGGGGAAGTTGTACAGGCTCAAGAAATTTCAAACAGGCTCAGATTTTTCTTCCAACACAGGAAGTAAACAAGTGCTTCCCGTTGTCGCGTGTCTCTCCCACAGGGTTGCAAATTATTTCTTGGCGACACTTAGGAAAATTAATATTTGAAATTTTTCTTATTTACTGAAACTTATATTCACGTTTTACAACATGTCATGAACATTATGTCCCTTTTTAAAAATGTTCATGAAGCAAATTTGCAGGAATTTATTGAAGTCTATAAAAATGAGCCTTGTTTGTGGCACTTATGAGTGTCGATTACACAAATAAAATAAAAAGAAAGTTAGCTTACGAAAAATTATTAGAAATATATAAAAAGATAGATGAAAAGGCTTCAATTAACGAAGTAAAGGAAAAAATTAATGCCCTCCTTAGAACCTATAAAAGAGAAAAATCAATGAATCGAAAAAGTGGTGTAAGCACGGATAATGCATATATGTGCCGACTTTATGGTATTTTAAATATTAATCATTTTTGGACGAAACAGCAATTCCAAGTGCTGAAGTATCTTCCATGAATTCGGACACAAGTTTTGTTGAGAATTAATTTATTTTGTAAAATTATTCTCTATCTGAATGAATATATTTAGTTACACATTTAACGTAAAATTTCACTACGAAATTTTATAATAAGCTTTATTAGAAAACAATCTATTTTTTATTTCAGAATGCTTACAAATCTTCAAAATTTACATTTTAAAATTTTAATTTTCTATATTTTTTAATATAAATTAAGTTTAAACAATAATATAAAGGTATTTGTTGAGATTCTTCTGTTGTGTTTTCTTTAAATATTCTTTATACTATTAAAGAATAATAAAATTAGGTAATTAAAAATAATTAATTGATTAATACTAACAAAAGGAAATTATTTATATTTACCTTTAAGCGAAATTGAAATGAAATGCACTTCCATGATTTATCATTTGGTAAATTTTAGTTTGTTCCCCTTTTATTTAAAAATCATTTAAAAAAATATTATATAAAATCTAAGAATACTTAGATAATAGATAACAAATTAATAATTGATTTTATATCTACTAATAAATAAAAATAGTTAATACTGATAAATAAACTTTTTGATGTACTAATGTGGCTCTTTAATTAACACTACTTGTCATTTAAAGATGGCTGCATCTTTTCTTATAATTGAAGCTGTTAACTTATCCAATAACGTTGCATACAATTTTTCATTCATCCTCATGTATAATTAAAGAAATCTTCAGACTGTATTTCTGTTATCAAATTTAGACGTGAAAGAGTTTCATGCCGGAGAAACCAATTTTTTACCGAATTTTTTTAATTGTTTGTTTTCTTTTTATCATCATCAGAGTCCAAAGCAGCAGTCAGTAATACTTCTGTGCCTAATTTACTCATGTTACTTAACTTACTATGATAACACTGAATAACAAACGTTACAGGCAGACAAATGAATACAACAATAAAAACTAAAAAGACACTTAAATACGTGAAGTCAACAAAATAACTGAAACTCTTTTAAATTATTAAAATTTTTGGCGATTTTCGATTTCCATTTACAAGGCACATATTTTAAGCCAAAAGCAATAAACGTTGAAAAATGGCACCCTTAAAAATAACTTCTCACTCCAGATGTGCCTCCCCTGCTGTGGTCAGCAGAGTTTGAGGAGTGTGTGCTTAATTACTTTCTACCCTTCAACAAATGTAAGCGAAAAATTGTATCGTGTGTGGCAGGCTTTACAATTAAATAATAAAATTAATATAACAAATAAACACTAATAAGGAAGCAAAGAAATAATGAAATAGTTGAACAAAAGTGAGGGTATGTATTTGCTCAGAAAAGAGACTTTGGCAACTGAAACTGAATAGAATGATACTCGGTATTTATGTAAACCATTTTAGTTACAAATAAGTAAAAGGATATACCACACATTATCGCTAACAGGACTACCCTATCGATAAATACTTTTACAGAAGCCCTGTTTGAGGACCACCCTATTGATAATTACATTTTCACCCGAAATTTAAACTCCCAATTAAGTGCCGGATTTCGTCTTGCTAATTTTTCACGGTCCAGTAATCGTTTCTTAAAATCCCTTCATTCGTCACGATTGTAAGAAGAGGATGATTGACATGAAGTAAATGTGTCGGAAAAAGACCACCCTATGAATAATGAGTTTTTCCCAGAGAACTAGTTGCGGTAGGGAAGCTATATTTCTGTTGTTGCCAATCAATAATCAATTTTAATGTTAATTTTTTAGCTCATTCAGAAATTTAAATCTAACAGAATTTTAAATTAAATAATTCAAAATAAACGTTAGTTAGTTATAAATAGTTCTTCGAAAGAAAAATAAAATTAACAACAGTTTTTAGATTTTGGATGCAATTTTCAATAAGCATAATATATTAAGTTGTCCATAAAAATATTTTGCTTAAACTAGATTTTAATACTAAGGAATTAATATTTTACAAATCTACAAAAATTATAAATTTTATCACAATGGAGTAATGTGTTCATATTTTAAAATCAGATTTGCGCAGTAGAATGCATTAATATTTTTGAATTCAGATATTTCTGTTATTTTTAAGATAAGTTTTTTCCTCGTATAAATATATTTATCAAATATTAACTTCAGATAATGAACAGGAAATAAAAGTTCTAAAGTTGGAATAAAATATAATTAAATTGAAGGAATATATTCCATTCTTTCTAAGTTTTTATTTTATTTGTGATTATTATTGTAATAAAAAGGATACAAAAGTTAATAGTAAGATACACCACATACGCTTTACTATATGACTTTTTTTATATCAATATTATAAGCTGATACTTCAGAATGTTTTTCATAACTATACAGTTCAATATCTGGTAATTTATTTTACAATAAATTACCAGATATTGAACTGCATATATATAAAATTAAACATGTTATGTGTAGAGCTAATTAAATTCAAAGATTTGTATTATAATTATATAGCAATAAATCTACAAAAAAGATCCTTTAATGAAAATTTTTTTTCATTATAATTATAATTTAACTTGAAAAATAAATGATGAAAATTTATAATTTTCAGCTGTAATTTGTAGGATATTAATTTTATCGCAAATTTTATTTTCAAATAAATACAACTACATTTACAATAATTAATTTAATATAATTATACACTGCAACATTTATTATCATAATTCCTAATAATTATGTTCATAACTTAACAACAATAACACTTTTTATTTCAACATAAAATTTATAAATGGCTTTCTAAAAGAAATATGCTGCGATTCTTTATTGCAGCACATCAAATAAATTTTTAGGACTATAAATTTATTAAATTAAAAATATTATTTTAATTTAATCAATTATATTACATTTAAAATAATTAAAATTTCATTTTTATAAATTAATTTTAATAGATTATGATGATGCTTTCTCAATAAATAAAAAAGATTATAATAATCAAAAATTATTTTTTCACTAATTCTTAGAGCAAATTTCAAATTTTATGGAATGATACTCTAGCTTCTTCTTTTAATCTTTTTTAATTTATAAAATTATCTCCCTAAATTTGATATTAAATTTAAAATATTTCACGCATGCTTTGATATGCGAGCATAATTTCAAGTTTCTAAAAAGGCATCAACTTATTAAAAATTTCACTAAAATTCTTAGAAAAAATAATAAAACGCTGGAGATAAATAAAATGCCCACACAATTTTAACATAAAAATATTTTTAAAAATTTCCATTTTTACAAATGTTTTAATCTTTTTCAAAATGAAATATATTTATTCATGCATCCGCTTTTCAATTAACTTTTCTTCATCAACGTGAGGATCCGAAAAGTATACATTATTAGTTGAACGCATCGGGCCAAGCAAAAGCTCGGAATTTGTTCCCGAGAAAACTCAACGTCAATGTTAGAAACCAACGAATAACAACTTTAAAATTTCGTTGAGAAACAACGAGAACGACTTGACAGTTACAAACAACGAGAACGGCTCGACAGTTACAAAACAACGAGAACGGCTCGACAGTTACAAAACAACGAGAACGGCTCGACAGTTCCAAAACAACGAAAACGTCTTGACAGTTCCAAAACAACGAGAACGGCTTGACAGTTACAAAACAACGAGAACGGCTTGACAGTTACAAAACAACGATAACGGCTTCAACGTTACAAAACAACGAGAACAGCTTTAAAGCTCCGGAAGTTACAAAATAACCTAATGTAGAAACGTTCTGCAATACCGTAACGACTTTGAGAAGCTACCATTACAGGAACGATTTCAACTGTTACTTAAAAGAAAAACGTTATCTTAATAACGGAATTTTTGAAGAACGCGTTATTTATTAAACGGTTATTTGTTGATAACGGTTCTTAAATAACAGTTCCATTAAATAACGGCCATCTCTAGTAGAAAGATTTAGTATAAAGTCACTATCTAAACAACAAATGATAATGAATCATTTGTTATGACACTGCCCGGATAACAAATGACTAACAACACATTGTTGTCCAGGCAGTGACGGCGTTAAAAATTATTTTAAACTATAGTTTAGAAAATGTGTTTAATAAAAATAAATAACAACTTATAAACACTTTGCTTTATCATTTTTGTAACTGCTTAGAATTTTATATCGCCGCTGATCATGAATTAAAAAAATGAAGATTGTAGAACCTCGCTTTGAACTAGCGAGAATAAAATCATTAGGAATAAAAATAAAGGAATCTGATGTAACCGTACATTCATACTTAGGTCTTTTCAACGAATTTCCGTTTTAAATCGGAGTGCTATTTGGTTTAGTTGATGTCAATGACTTCTTGTTTTCTAATAAAAAATCTATGATATTCCAGTTTTCAACAAATATACAGTTCCAAATCTTATCACAAGTATTCTTGACAATCCATTTACAATAGCTGGTCACGTAATCTTTGAAGACTACTATGAGAAATATATACGTTTTTAATAGAATTAAGCTTTTAATAAAATAAACTATATTACGCTATTATGATGCTAGATTTTAGTAAAAAGGAAATGTAAAAGCATGCTATTCTTTATGAAGATAAACATGAGAATGAAATGTGTGTGTGTTTCAATAACTATAAATTTTTTACAAATAAATTTTTTTTTTATAAAATTTATTAATAAATAGTACTCGTATTTATCATATTGTTATAAGTGTAATTACACATAAAGAATAGAAAGATTATAACAATTAAAGCCTTTTATTTATAATTTCTTTTATTTATAAATTATATTTGTTTATTATTAATAATGTATTAGTTTCTAATAAGGAAATATAGTTTATAAATAAATATAAAAGTAATACTATATGCAAAATTGTTATCTAAACATAAACATAGGTTAACCGAAAATAAAATTGTCATTCTCATTACAGAGCGTAGATTTGACTTGACTATATGGAGTCTGTTTTGTTGTGTTTCAAACATTCTCATACATCATTATACGGTTCAATAATATTTTTATTTAATCAAATTTATACTTTTAGTAGTTATAATGACATTAGATTTTATGTAAAAAATAAAGAAAAGAAAATATCCTGCATTAAAAATTATGTACTACAATTTTTCTTACAAAAATTTATTCTAATAATAAATTTATTGTTAGTATTGCAATTAATTTGTCTTTCACAAAAATGCAGTTAAGAAATTTAAGTTTTTTCATCAAAAAACTAACAGTATTGTAGTCGTTATGTTCATCTTTTTATCACATTTCGGCGTAAAAAAAATTTGATTAAATATTCTTCAGATGCTAAAAATAAAGTAAATAATTAAAAATTTATCTTTAAACAATTTAATCTCAGAACCCACCATAAATTATACATTGCCTTTAATAAAAAAAAAATTTCAATTCGATAAGTTGTAATTAGTATTTTATTTGTATAGGTCTTAGCTTTCATTTTCATTGAAGCAAATGTGAAGAGTGTCAAATGTTCTAGTAATAAAGGGATTTCTTATGAAATCACTAAACATCTGTAGCTTGTAAGACAAAAATTCATAGAATAGGTTGCTCATTTCCTCTAATACAATCTGCCAAAATTATCGCTTTCCTGTCCTCTTTAGTACTAGAAATGACCAGTTTAGAGGGAGAACATATCCATTTCAAAGAATTCAGTTTCTGTTTGACTCCCAATAATGATCTCATGTTTACTTTACTCATTGTTGGTATGATGAAATATTTCTGATAAGTACAAAGACGCTATTGCAAGCGTTATCAAAGTCTAATTATGGAAAACCTTTGTCCAAGAGGATGTGATTCATAAATTCAATCTATTAATTTCTAATTTCGCTGCAAAGACGAATAATTCATCTTTTTTTAATACCAAGGCTCTTTTTAAGCAAAAAATAACAACCTGAATTCATACTTACAACATAGAACATATGTGAATTAGTTTAAATACTAATTAATGCAACGAACTAGCATTTTAACCATAGTATATTAAATATTATTTACAATTATAATTCACAAAAAAAAGGATTATGGTGACAATTTTTAAGGTTTGGAACAGTCAAGATTCAAAATAGTCTTAAATAAACCATCTTTCGTTTTCATCTAAAATTCTTTTTATAACACTCGACATCAGGATCGCTGTTGAAGCAGCAAGTACTGTTGAGGTATGTCATCTGGCATTCCATATTTGACATATAATATAAAAATTACATAAAATTTATTAAATAATACAGAAAGGGAACAAATATAATACATAACAATAATACATGATACTAAAAATTATTTCGACTAAAAGAACTAACACTAATATTCACCCCAATCGTAAAATGAAATCACAACTTAAACTTCCAATTCCTACTGTACTAGCGAAATAGCGAATTAGAACACAGTTGCAATACGAATGTAGATAAAGAGGATAAGGATTATAGATAACAGATGTATCCCAATTCTTAGGACTGCCCTGAATAATATGATGCAGCCTACACTGTTATAAAATGTGGTATGATGCGACTAACCCTGAGATTTGCTGTCTTTATATGGCAAGTTTGGGAGTAACATCCAAAGTCAATTCTAATAATTTTTTCAACCGTGTTTTTTTTTAAAACTTCTCGTAAAGATTCAACATTTCTTTACTGTTTTTTAAACTATACAGTATCTGAAATTTGACCCATCTTCGATTTTCCCTTGCATTATTTGGTGCAGCTTCACAGAGAATAAGGTTTTTTTTCTGGCTATATTATTTCTCAGATACGCCAGCCAACTTGTCTAGTGGTCAGCGTGCCTAACTACGTATAGGGAGGTCCTAGGTTCGAATCCCGGTTCAGGCATGGATGTACTTTCTCTCTCTATCCTTTCCTTGTGTGTGTGAATGAAGTATGAATGATGCCTACCCTATAAACGGGTCCCTATGGCATGTGTGAGAGTGCGACGGTGGCCCACCCCCTGTGGTGCACCCGGGGCAACGCCTCGGCGGCTAAGAGGTCACTACGTCTGGCCAGTTCCTTGGTCTCAGGGAACAATAGATCAATAGACTCTGTTGCAGTTGTAACTGTCTACAAACTGCTATTGGGGAAAAAAAAAAATATTTCTCCGATACTAAAAACCTTGCCGATATCTAAACGGCTTTTCCCCTTTTCTATAATTTTCCTTTTTCAGTGTAGGCAAAATTCATTTATATTGGCCGGCGCCTGAAAAACATCGAAGTCTTGTTTTTCATTTTTTTCTCTCTTAATTTCAAAACATACGATCTCAATTTACAGCAATTTAAAAGTAAAATGCATAATTATACAATTTTTTACTAATAATTCTATAAATATAAATGATAATGCATCTGTATTATTAAATGGGCAATTAAAATGCCTTGATAGTGAAGAAATTGGTGAGATTCTAATATCAATCATCAATTTTTTCTTTCAAAAGCTGATGAAAATTCAACTTTTTAATTAGTATTTTATTACTGAATCATGTATTAAGCAAAAATCGAATTACACTGATTTCAAAGATTTACTGATATCGATTATAAATTTAGTTTCGTTTGTACTTAAAATATTCAACACTGTCTTGGTTGAGTATTTAAGTTTTTTTATTTAAATTCTTTTTTTAATTTATCTCTCTTTTTTTTTTTTTTTTTTTTTTTTTTTTTTTTTTCGTTTAACTAATCTCGCTTTACTTGACTTAGTAAACTTCCAATTTTATTTCTGGTTGGTCTGAATTGTAAAAGCACTAGTTGTTTACAAATCTTACATTCTTCAAGTGAATTCATATTTCGATGTAGTTGCGACTAAAATTATTTCTTAAGCATAATATAACAATTTTTTCACTGATTTAATAAGCTTAAATTTCATTACGATTGTCAGATTTTCATACTGATCTGAAAACTTTACCCTTTAAAGTAAGTTAATAATCATCCAATTCTCCTGTCTGCCTGAGTTTAAAAAGGTACCTAATTGTTTCTTTCAAACGTAATTTCGTTTTCTTGAGTCTATCATACAATATGATAAACAGATTATTGAGTATGATTCATACTCAATAATCTGTTTTTGTATTGTGGCGTATTCCTCAACGCCCAAGAGGTCGTGAATCTTCAAAAAGTTAAACAACAAGAGGTGAAGTAATAATGTCCTCATGCAAAAGTGGAGATGTTCGAGGGAGACTTGTGCAGAATTGCACTCAAGATACGATTTCAGTCTATCAATATACGTAAGGTTCCCTATATGTCCATTTATGAGTGTGCTGATGGTGCATTGAACAGCTCTATCACTTCAAATTTTGAGTTCATTAACAGGAGCTTTCGTAGAATACCAAAAATGGCACAGAGGAGTCATTCTTATTTTTTAATTTGCTATCTTAACTTTTGAGCTATTTCGAAGAAGGCCAGTTCGTTATCAGTAGTCGATGAGTAAGATTATCAGTGGCAAGAATATCAGCAGACTCATTGCTCTGAAGGCTCATGTGTAAGGGAAACCACAGAAAATAAATCCTGTGTTGCCTCGAAAGCACTTAGAGGTCTTTAGGAATCATGACATGTGTTCTGCCTCCCACTTTAGTCCAGTTGCTCACATGTTGACTGGCACTACGGCTATCTGTCTAGATCCAGATATCAATAGATGAAAAGATTCTGAAAACTCAATAATCTACAACTAATTATCAATTCGTTGAAGGTTTTGAAATATTTCGCATTCTTAAGTTCACTATAAAGTCCCAAATGCTTTGCCTAATTGGAAATTCCATGTGATATTTGTTTTTTTAATTTTCAAGCAAAGAAACTCTTCAAGACAAACTTCTAGTACAGACTGGAATTCTTTTAAAATTAAAACTTTTAATATAAAATTATTTTCTATTTCTCTTATGTGGTTACATAAACTACTAAATTTAACGCTAGTTCCTCTAATAAATTAAACAAAATTTCAATTTTAAATTATTCCACAGCAGTTTTAATTTTAAATGTCTTCTTGAAAAAAGCAAAAAATAATAATAATAATTCCACGAGTTTAGTTTTCTAGGAACAGTAAAAGTTAAAATGTTAATATTTTTTATTAAAATTTCCAAAACAATTATTTAGGTTTTGTCCATCCCCAATTTCTAATTGAATTTTAATTATTTTAAGCACTTTTTTCCAGTTTCAAAACCACTTCTGATTTTTGTCTCATTCTTTTATGACTTTCAGTAACTCGGATTTATAGTTTTTCTCTCACGATGCGTTCTGCAACAGGTGTATTTGTTTAACAAAATAAAAATACTTCTCAAAATGCATTTTTTTTTCTATTCTTTAAACTGGACAACTTTATGTTGAATTTTAAATCCCTAGACACAAACACTAAATTTTCCATTTTCAGTGTTTTTATTTAAAAATTATTGTTGTTTATAATATAACATATTAAATCAATAGTTTCTAAATTATTCTCTATTTAAAATGAACTTTCTTTTATTAAAATTATTCTACCGATAATATTCAGTCAACACAAACTAAAATGTATATCTATTTCACGTAGAACAATTATATATTTTCATTTTGATCACAATCCTCTTTTTATGGAAGCAGACCATGTGATGTATTTCGTGCTTTACTTTCTTCCGTCGCATGCAAATTCGCCATCAGTCTATATAATAAAGTCTTGTTTCATTAAAAAAATTATTGGTGTGTTTTAATAATACACACATTCATAATAAACAGTACAAAATACATATCTGAAGCACTCTAACCATGTTTTAAACAATTTCAGTAAATTATATAATTTAATAGGAGCCTAGTGGTTAGTATATCAGCCTTCGATTCGAAAGGGTGGGGTTCGATTCCCAATGCCACCAAAGACCCACCGAATACATGTGTTAAATCTGTGGAATCGAAAGTCCTGTGATCGGTCAGTGAGCAGTCACCATAGATGTAATGGTCTGAAGAAAATTCCCTCCCCCTCCAGAGCGTCATTGTGGGAGTGGATCCTCTAGTGGTGCCATCTATCGGAGGAATCTTAGAACAAATACGTACTTTCAACTTAGTCGTGATCTGATTAAAACGAAATACTCACCCTGGTGACTTAGTGTCGCATAGCCGTCAGTTAGGGAGATTGGTTTGTACAAATATCATAAATAACATTTAGTTGAACCAAACTGTAGTAACACTTCCATATCGTCTATTCAGCTTTGAAAACATTGAGTATGCTCTCTGCGTGGTTCTTGTTTCCATATAACGTTGATCCATTCTTTTTCCATGATGCCATTCCCATTGAGTGTTCCTATTAGACTAAGTGTCTTCTCTTCTGCCACTTGTAGAGCTGCTTGTAGCCCTATCATGGAAAAAGTATCCTAGCAATCGGACATTATATTAATAAGATATAAAAAAGTGTATTTATTAAAAATGATATTTTAAAAATGATATTCTAATTATGAACTGAAAATGCAAACTTTAATGTTCTGGAAACAAGCAGAATTTTTATATTTGATATTTTTTGTATATATATGCCGTACCAAAATAAAAAATCCACCGAATTAATAAAATACATTTTTTTTTAACTATATATAAAGTTTTAGAGCTTAAACGTGAAAACAAGAATTTCTTACCTTCGATTATTATTAACGGGCTAAGTTATTGATATCGTTGCTATTTCCGTGTAGTTTTATGTTATGGACCAGGAATAAAAAATTTCTTCTATATTCAAAGTTCTTTAAGAAACTCTTTCTCAAGCTTTATGAATCATCATTAATCTTATTAATATTACCTTGAAAAAAAAAATAAATAAAAACAATCAAATGATATTAGAGCCTTTCAAAAACTTTTCGTAAATTTGAAGCAGAAATTAGAAAATTATATACTACATTGCGAACATTGTGTTTTATGATATAAATAATTTGAAAGAGTCTTGCTTATTTCTCGTATTCTCGCTTTTCTTATTGATGCTTTAGAGCTGGAAGGCACGGGAATGCTAACCCACACACATTTATTCAGGACAAACGAATCTGTATATGTAATCTGCATAACGAATCTGCATATACACTAATCAGAAATTCAACAAAAAGAAAACGCTTTTTTAAAGCAGATAAGCTTTTTATCAAGTAAAATAATATATAAAAGTTCACCTATTTTCCTTTTTCGCATTCAAATTCTATACATAAACACACTCTTAATTTATAAAAAAAAAATAAAAGGAAAATATTTTTATGACAAAAAAGTGTCTTAAAATAGTTATAAAAGTACGTTTTGCATTTTTCTAAGAGAATGATTATTTGTTTACATTAAACGGGATAGAATCTCTTAACGCTGAGGCTCCCAAAAAGTGCATCACGATACCTTGAAGTGGTGGCGAAAAGGACTCCAATCAATGATTGAAAAAAGAAAATTGTCTTGGAAAATCCCCAAAAACCGGTTTGCTTCCCAAGAATTATAAGTTTAAAGCATTTTCTCTTCTTGATGCTCTTTGTATCTGCACTCTCATCTTCCCGTTTAACAGTAACAAATAATAAACGGAATAAGTGCTGGGATTCCTTTAACCCTTTTTGTCGTTAGCTAAGATCATCTGATTATTCTGCCAGGTATTTCTATCGGCAGAATCACGCTGATGATTAGTTGCGTATCACTTCTAAGAAAGCTAGATTGATTATTTCTAAAAATGAGTATATTTTGGACGAAAAAAATAAGGCATCCTAGTGTGCAGATATGTGATATACGTGGAAGGAAGTAGAAGAATCATATTGTTTCATTTCAATAAAAGTCATAGAGAGCGATGAAAATAACCACACAGCATATATGTGAACTGTTTTATATCAATCGAAAGCTTTAATCCAATATGTATATTGAGGTGGCACTTTCTCCCAATAGTACGTTTCAATATCTTCAAGGTAATATTACTATATATGTAAATATTTTATCAGAAAAATGCACCAGGAAAATAATGCTTTCACTAAATGAACTTTGGTGTGAAAGAAAAACCCTATGACATCATTGAAAGCAGTATGCAGATTATTGCGAAAAATAAAAGTATTCCCACTATTCCTGAGACACTAATTTACAGATTGCTGGGAGTTTGGTTAATGTAATGAGATAAAAGAGAAAAAAAGCTGGGAATTTCTGAAAAATATTTTATAGTTGAATAACACCATCAATCGAAAATTCCAGTACATTAATCATTTGATAGGAAAAAATTAAAGGAAATTAATGTGGACTACAACTGGATGAAAAAACAAAAATAAGGAAACACATCTCTTTAGATATGTACGATTTGTTGATGGTTGCATTATCTTTGAAAACCTGCTTTGTGTAAAAGTATTATGAAAATACAAATGCTTAAAATATCCTTAACACTTTTATGACAGAAAATTATTATAATTGGATATACTGCATTCGATGTATGTACTGATGGTAACAGACCAATATCTGGTTAATATGTAGGACTATGAATGCTAATTTGTTGCAATGTCCCGGATTATTTTATCCCATTAGATCAATAACAGAGAAATATTTGTGTCGAATTGCTTGAGTTTTCTCCTGAATCTCGTCCTAGAAAGTGTTGTTGTTGCACCAGCATGCTTCCCGCTACCTGGCCCTGAGTTGGGCTCTACAAGTTAGATAGAAGTGGCCGTGTGGAATCCTCGGAGAAATTCTCGGATCATTTTATCCCATTAGATCAATAACAGAGAAATAGTTGCGTCAAAATGCTTGCGTTTTCTTCTGAATCTCGTCCTAGAAAGTGCTATTTGTTGCACCAGCATGCTTCCCGGTACCTGGCCCTGAGTTGGGCTCTACAAGTTAGATAGAAGTGGCCGTGTGGAATCCTCGGAGAAATTCTCGGATCATTTTATCCCATTAGATCAATAACAGAGAAATAGTTGCGTCAAAATGCTTGCGTTTTCTTCTGAATCTCGTCCTAGAAAGTGTTGTTGTTGCACCAGCATGCTTCCCGCTACCTGGCCCTGAGTTGGGCTCTACAAGTTAGATAGAAGTGGCCGTGTGGAATCCTCGGAGAAATTCTCGGATCATTTTATCCCATTAGATCAATAACAGAGAAATAGTTGCGTCAAAATGCTTGCGTTTTCTTCTGAATCTCGTCCTAGAAAGTGCTATTTGTTGCACCAGCATGCTTCCCGGTACCTGGCCCTGAGTTGGGCTCTACAAGTTAGATAGAAGTGGCCGTGTGGAATCCTCGGAGAAATTCTCGGATCATTTTATCTCATTAGATCAATAACAGAGAAATAGTTGCGTCAAAATGCTTGAGTTTTCTTCTGAATCTCGTCCTAGAAAGTGCTATTTGTTGCACCAGCATGCTTCCCGGTACCTGGCCCTGAGTTGGGCTCTACAAGTCAGATAGAAGTGGCCGTGTGGAATCCTCGGAGAAATTCTCGGATCATTTTATCTCATTAGATCAATAACAGAGAAATAGTTGCCTCAAAATGCTTGAGTTTTCTTCTGAATCTCGTCCTAGAAAGTGCTATTTGTTGCACCAGCATGCTTTCCTGTGCCTAGCCCTGAACTAAGCTCTACCAGTTAGATAGAAGTGGTCGGGTGAAGTTTTCGGGATTTTGAAGCAGGGACTAAGCAGAAAACCCCCATACTTGGCTTACCACCTGCTGAGGTATCATTTTACTTGGAGGACATTGCGACCATACCTAGTTTTAACATGCCCCTGCCACCTTTAGCGAACACGAGGATATTCGCTTAAGCCAGGATTCGAACTCTCTACCTTACGATAATGAGAACAACGCAGTAACCAACCAGGAGCAAAGCGGCCTTTCCTAGAAAGTATAGTAAATTGGCTAAACTACTTAAGTACTATGTATTTTAAAATCGGATTTTCAAGAAACTATGGGATGATTTGAAAACCGAGCGCATGCGCTTTCTATATTACTACTGTTCTTCTAGGTTTTCACGTGGCAGTAAACTATCACAAACTTATAAATTTCGACAAGAATTTTTATGATTTTTGAAAAAAAAAAATGAATGATCCAACAATTTTGGATATTTAGATTAGCTGTTGAAACTTGCATATTGGTATGAAAAATTAAAAAAAAAAAAAAAAAAAAAAAAAACATGGAATATTTCTCTTCAGTGGCGTAATTTTCATGTATTGAAGTTGAAGCATTAATTTTACCATTCAAGAAAAAGTACAAATAGATAAAAAAAAATGAAAGTTATGGTAATGGATTCAAAGATTATATATTGCAGTGCAAAAAAAAAGGAACAATTATGAAGGGAAAGATTATTTTTCTGTAATGCAGTAGTACATGATATGCAATAGGAATAAGGTTTCACATAAATTATGCTGATACTTTTCACAAACTACCTATCACAACTGACTAATTGGTCCTAAATTACTTCTCAGGAGATCGAGCTAAGAAGATTTCGTGGATACAAGATATGTTCCATTACCAAACGAATTTCCTTCATACAAAGAAAATCTGGGTTATCAGGTAAAAAAAAAACTGAAAGTAAAACTTTTTTTTTCTTTTGGATTCATCGGAGTTTTGGATTCTTATAAAATAAAAATATGGGGATTTTAAATTCTAATGCAAAGGAGTGAAAAGTAAGGTTATTTGTTTTACAACTTCGTATTTGTGCAAAGTGCTGTTCGATATCAATATTTTGTGTTATTAAATTACTGCAGTTAAAAACTGAATCTGAGATTATTTGAATTTGCTTTTGAACATATTTTTAACTAAGGGCAAAACAATTACAAGCACTCGTAAAGATATTCTGTAAATATTAATAATGATTGAGGATTTTACTGTCCATATATAATGGGAAGATGAAAATAAAATATAAAATTTACAAACATTATTAGACTATTTTTATTATTATTATAGCTTTTTTTCTTTTTATAAGTCACTATATTTTTATATAATCTTGATAAATTATTAAAGCAACTTCGAGAGGACTTGCTCAAAATTTTAAATTACGATATTTGTAGAAAAATTTATTTTCTATCAAAAGTCCCTTTAAATTTCAGTTGGGTTTGAAGTTCAAGACTTGATTGATCACACCTGAAACACGAAAAAAAGAAAAATTTATCAAACAAAGTATATTAAATAAATTGATATAAAATTTCTGTCCTCACATGTGTTTTTTTAACTTTCTAAAATAAATAAACATGAAAATTAAGTTTCGATATTCCTTAATGCAGAAAAAGACAAAATTGTGGATGAACTTACCCCTAAGTAATACTATCTCATACTTTAAAGGATTTTTGGTTCAGTTAATTTTTACCAATCTATCTTCACATCTTAATATTCCAAAAATTCTCTAGCAAGAATGTTACAGAATTGTTTTTATCAGTTGTTAAGTTACCAAATCGATTATTAAGTTATGATGGAATTAACTAGCTATCTTAAAAAAGATAAAATTATACTTGGAATGTCATTTTATTTGCTTATAGAAACAAAAAACTTCTCTTTAGAACATTTTATGATGCACGCAAGAATTTATATGCAATTTTATGTTTCTCTACTACAACATTGCTATCAAAAATAGAAAATTGAATTTTCGAAGTAATAATTTTGGTTACTCTTAAAATTGTCATTTTACACTAGAATCGTCACATTTAGGCATAAGCAAGACTAGAAGCTAAATAAAGACTTTGAACGTATGAACAAAAGATCTTAACATTCCGTGTATAAATTGCACATTGCATAAGAGACATGCACAAATAGACACAAATTACATAAGACATGCGCGTGTTCAATGTCAAATAAAGCAAAGGAATTGAGTTATTATTATTAATCGGCTGTTAAAATTCTCTATTGGAAACATTAATTAAATTGGACTTTTGTCAAGATAATTTTCTATTTGACTCTTTCTGAAGTTTTCTTTTTGAATGATTATCGAACATTAAAAGAATATAATTCTGCACAAGCTTACCATATATAGAAAGAAAGTTAGAACATGCAATTATTCTTATAGTTTTCAAGGAGTAAAATGGCGATAATTATTGCAGTTATTGTTAAAAGCACCCTTCGGGTGTAAAACTGCCAGTTTTTTTTTTTTAAATTTCGAATATACATATAAATATATATATATATATATATATACGAAGTAAAATTTTTAAAAATTGACCAGAGAAGAACTGAAAAGTGGTGAGTTTTATTTTTCCTGCTTCTATATATACTATCAACATTTCTTGTGTGTATAAATTAATCAGATGGCATTATCTCTTACAATAAATTTTCCAGAAAGGATTTCATGTCTCAAAATTATTATTTTCAATACTTAAATTATATATATGTTCCAATACTTCAACAGGATTGCCTTTGAAGATTTATTATTGCAATTCAAGTTATTCCTTATTTATAGAAATAATAATTTTAGTTTATTGATAAGTAACAATTTCAATTTTATGAAAATATGTCTTACACACACACAATTCGTTCTTTTTTCAACTTTAATCAATGTTTTAAAATATATCAGTAGTAATTCCAAATATATATGTGTATGTGAGAGAGAGAGAGAATTTATTTTTTATAATAAGTTTCACACTAAAGTATTTCAATTGTGATCAAAACCTAATGGCATTGATTCACAGTTTATTGTATAAAATTTTACCCATTAAGCAATATAAACAATTGTGTATTTATATTTCTTAAGATATTTTCATTTATTGAAAATAAAAGATATGACTTAATTTACTTATAATTACGACGCGCTTTGAAACACACTTTTACTTTACAGCAAAAAATAATAATAATAATAATACAGCATATTATTGAGAAAAACATAGCTAACGATACAAAATATAAATACATATTAGAATTTCTGATATAAAAAGAAAATGTTTGGAATATGAGAAAGGTTTCCATTAAGAAATGAGTCAATCATCGATTTCAATCAATCAATCTATTTTTCTGGAAGTGTGTCTAAACTTTTGAAAAATTTGATGCATTATATTTGCTTTATATTATTAAACTCAACGAACTTATATCACAACATTTTTAATTTAATTTTCAAGGCCAGAATAATTATATATCCAACTAATTTATAACAAAGAACTTTTCGATGATTCATTCATATTTAAACCAAATCAATATTCTTTAATTGTCTGTCATTTTTTTTAAATTAGAAATAAAAACCCTAGATTCATTTAACAGCAAACAATCGATATATACCCATGAAAAATAAATTTGTAGTGGATGTGTTTCCTTTTAATTCTGATTAGGCGCTCTCTGGTTTCAAGAATATAAATGACCACTAAAACACTGGCAGCAGTTAGATCGCTTTTAGTCATCGTATTTACTTTAAAATGAACTACAAACACATTTAAAGTAATGGAATATAGAAATTGAAATATGATTTAAGAACAACCATAATAATTCTATTATAATGCATTTCTTCAAAAAGTTTGGAACATCGAATTTCTTATTTAAAATATTATACATATTTAGTCTCCCGAAACTTAATGGTGCTCATCGAAGCAAATTCACTGACTGTTTGCATTATTTTTTCATATTTTTCTTTGTTTTCAGTAATATATATTGTGCATTTAAATATGTATATGATTTCAGTCTTTGTCAAACTTTTCCGTGTAAAAAAATTAATGTTGGTCGAATATTATGGCGAGCGTTTATTCTGGCAAGTTGGTGTTCAATGTATTTTAAAAAAGCTCGATTGAAAGAAATGAATATAAAATACAAGCACATCACTTTAAAATACCGCTCGGATGTAAGAAAATACAGGGAACTCATCGACGTTTCTGCGTTGCTAATCATTTTGCTTCTATTTGCTGTAACAATAACTGTCACTGCAATGTTTTTCTTTTTTCCTGAAGCAGCGAACATTTGGTATATTGATATGAATTTTCAAAGAAATGTAAGAATATTTTCTCCTTTTAAAGAAATGTGTATTGGTATTTATTTTGTGTGTACTAGAATACTCTGGGCTGCCATATCAACATTTTTGACATTGTATTATGTACTGTGTTGTTTAATTTTAAGTTCCCTATTAAAAAAATGTTCCCAACAAATCAAGTATACATCAAATGCACAAGAAATTAAATGTCGTATCATACGTTTTATGCAAGAATATGAAGATATTCACAGTTTGGTGAATTTCACTGAAGCAACTCTTACAAGGACGATATTTTGGCTTAGTTCATCGCATTTTATACAATTGTTTCAGATTTTCGCCAATACTCTGGGATTTCATGATTACGAAGATCCCATATTGGACTTGGAGAGTGCAGTAAAGTCGATTTTGTGTGGTGTATGGTTTTTCGCGATCACTTATTTCGCTTCTAGAGTAGAAAATATGGACCGTTTCCTGAGAGACACAGTTAAAAACACTGGCTTTTATGTCACAAAATTGAAAGAATGCCGAGATCAAGGCGATGAATTAATCAGATTCATTGCTTCAAAGCGAGAACTAATTCTCAGTGCTTGGGGTATTTTTAGCTTTACCAGAAGTTTTTTATTAACTTCTGCTGGTGTTCTATTAACATATAATATATTTATTTTGCAAATCGATATTTACAAATATAAATAGTTTTTTTTTCCTTTGTTTACATTTAATCGAAACTGTTGCTTAGAGAATAATAATTATATATGTATATACACACAATATATATATATATATATATATATATATATATATATATATATATATATATATATATATATATATATATATATATATATATATATATCTCATTGTAGTCTTATTTATTTGAGTTAAACTTAAAATTAACTTTTATACACTTAATATATATATATATATATATTAAGTGTATAAAAGTTAGTTTTAAGTTTAACTCAAATGATAAAGTTACTGCAATGATAAAATTAGCCTATTTTAATTTAAGAAATAGAATTGAAGAAATAGAGTGAACAAATCGAAGATATGTATTGAACTTATTCACTGAAAAAACAAACTCTAATGTGGAATAAATTAAAATTAGTCTTCAACTTTAAGAATTATTATTAAAGATATAATCCAAGAAATGTTAAATGACTCTTGAATAAAGGAAAATGATAGCGAAAAGATATATTCAATAATATTTTAATCACAAATACAATTTTAAATTATTACGTGTACAAAATATATAAAGCTCTTAAATACGTATACATAGTCATAAGGTATGTGCATTTATATAAGATATTTAATATTGTATTTATGCACACACACACAGAAGTTCATACAATACATTCTTGGAGCTTCACGTAATTGGTGGAAGTTAAAATTTAAATTTAATAAAAAAAATTTCGTCATAAATTTTTAGTTTCGCCATTATAATTATTAAATTTAATATTAATCGCTAAGGGATTTAATATAAACTTTAGTATGATTAACATATACTTGTAAAGTGAAATGTATACACAAATAATGTGTACTGAATTTAGTGTGCAAACATGTAGCTAAATGCTAAAATCTATGCATTATTTCTTAGTAAGTTGGAAGAACCGTAATAGAAAAAAAAATGTTGTGTGGTGTACTAAATCAGTCTACTAGTATCATTCAGGAAGCCCAATTGGAAAAAAAATGTTGTGTGGTGTACTAAATCAGTCTACTAGTATCATTCAGGAAGCCCAATTGGAAAAAAAATGTTGTGTGGTGTACTAAATCAGTCTACTAGTATCATTCAGGATGCCCAATTGGAAAAAAAATGTTGTGTGGTGTACTAAATCAGTCTACTAGTATCATTCAGGAAGCCCAATTGGAAAAAAAATGTTGTGTGGTGTACTGAATCAGTCTACTAGTATCATTCAGGATGCCCAATTGGAAAAAATTTGAAATAATTCTCCGTTTTCTTTCGGCTATACTGACAGAGTTAATGAAATATAGATTAGGAATTTTTATATATCTTAATTATGAATCATACTTAAGAATATATATATATATATATTTATCAACAAAGTAAACACTATAAAATTATATTCTCTCAACCTAAATTAAGAAATAAAATTGCACATTTACTATTATCTTGTTAAACATATTCTATAAAATAAGAAATAAATTATCTAAAATGTAACTTAAATTTTATTACAAGGAAAAACAAAAAATTTTAAATTTTAATACAAATATTTTCCTTGTTTAGCTAAGTTAATATTATAATGTCAGGGACAGAATTTGCAGCTTTTTTAATTTGACATATAGTTTATAAATGTCAATTATTAACCATCTTCTTTATGCTTTTGTGGATTTAAAATATTTTTTTCACTTTTCTTAATTCAGATATATAAAACGGAAAACAGAGCGAAAACACAATATGCGCCATTACTTCAAACAAAGAAATCTCTTTGCAAATAACACATTGAGCAATTTAAAATAGACCTTAATTGCTAGTCGCCTTTTTTGCAGAATTTTTTTATCAGTCAAAATTATCAATCTGTATATAACGATTTTTTTTCTTTTAATTTGAAAAAATATTATTTCTCTTAAAAAAAAAATTTTTTTTAGTGTGTTCTATGCATGACACAAGCTTATTAAAGACATTATCTCTACTAAATTAATGATCATGGTTGAATATAAGGAGAGAGCTACAATATAGTTATGCATTCCATTTCTTCTAAAGATTCAAAATGACTGTGTGAAAATTAAAAACAATATGATTACTTTGTTTTCTAAAAATTTGGTGACATAATATATTATTATTCACATTAAGTCTACTTTTCATAATCATTCTCAATTTTGTACAGCTGGGAAAAGTGATAAAAAAGGTAGTAAAAGCGGCAATAATTATCACATTTTCCGCGATAACATATTATAAAATACTTCCCAAAATAAATTAGAAAAAAAACAGGATTTTGTCCGATAATATTGTAGAATAGTGAAATGTGTCACTGATAATCATTTTGGGTGTCAAATTTGGCATGCGGGATATACGCCTGGTGCAGAATTTCTTCTTTTTTTTCGGGCAAAGTTGTTACTTATGAAACTAAGACAAGACAAGCTCGTTAACCGGGGCTATGCGAAATTTAAGTCAGAAGGGTTCGTCTTTCGTTTAACCAGAGCACAACAGAGGTGAAAGAGTCCCTTTGCTCTACGACTCCTCCGATAGATGGCATCACCTGAGGATCCACTACCTCATTTTGGAATAAACTAAAGGACTTGAGATGGCATATTCAACACGTGTTCGGAAGTGAGCTGAAGAAAAATATTAAAAGGATATATGGATGACTGTCGTGATAGATAATAGTTATAAAATATTAAAAATGTAATATTTTATGAATGATGCTTTACAATTACATATCAAACTGTCGTGATAGATAACTATAGTTATAAAATATTAAAAATGTAATATTTTATGAATGATGCTTTACAATTACATATCATATATGCTCTATAGAGATCATTATTACCAATCTAAATTGCTGAATAATTCCCTGCTATTCTTCAAAATATTTCCTTTTTTACAAAAAATAAGTCTCAAAAGATGGGACTTTGATTAATGGGAAAGAAACTTAGTTTATGATATGATAAAAAATACATATTTAGACTATTCACATCATTTGTTAAATTTATAATTCATTTTTTTAATATTATATATATATATATATAATCTCACTCTTTAAAAATAGATGTATGTTATTTCCTAAATTTTTTCCTCAAATATTCATAAATAAATTAAATTCATTTTGTTATTTTACATTAGAGAGAGAGAGAAATTTATTAATAAATTCAGATATAATTTTGTACTTTTATTTTATCCAACAAAATAAATTACCGAAATTATTTTACACATCTATAATTATTATATTCACATTCATAATTTAACATTTATTTTTAATAGTTATTAACAAATGATTTGTGATGGAAAATATTTGCATTTCTTAAGATATATAATACTTAATTCACACTCATGTTTAATACATACAACAAAATAAACAAATCATATTTATGTGTGACTTACGTTCTTAGAAAAATTTGTCTTCTCTAATAGTCTAAGTCATTATTATAGAAGCAGCATAGAAATAACTCTCTAATAATTTTCCATTGTTTTATATTTTCTAAAAAATATTAAAAAAATAATTAATCATCTATTGAAGATTGTTTAAATGATATTTAAAGGACATTCTATTCTACTAAAACTACATAGCCATATGTTGAAAAGAAATATTTTAATGTTTCACTATGTGAATTTAGCTTTTTAAAATACAGGTTTACATTATGTTCGATGTTTCCACATTATATATATATTTCTAATTATCATATTTTCCTGACTTACCCTCTTTAACTGCTTTAGTGCTGGATAGGTGGTTAGACAATTAGATATATTTCTGTATTTTTACATATTGCTTTTAAACTGACTTATATTTATGTTATTTTGTTTCTTGATTTATTATACATATATATAATCCTGGTATTAACTGGCAAGAATTAAAAAAAAATAGCTGAGTCTTTCTCATGCATTTTTTAAATATATTTTTATAACTCTTAAAATTTTTTTTTAAACAGCAGTATTTGGATTATGTTAAGATAGTGTAATCATGCTAAAATTATTTTTACAAGACTAATCAAAAGCTTTAAATGCTTCAATGACTTAAAAATACACAATAGCTTTTAACATTATGAAAAACTTCAAATATTTTATTAGCTACTATCTTTTCAAAATTCGCTGAAATTCTATTTTACATTCACATGCAACAAAGATTTTTACATTTTGTTTCCACATAAACGTGTATTTTGGGATGGAATCTTTTTTTTGTGAATCTATTTCATTATACACAGATAATTTCATTCAATTTTAACTAGTAATAGTTTAATGAATTTTCTAAATGAAACCTTTTTTCATCTTCAGTTTAAATTATTCACACTATCTTTTTAATTTATGAAATACAGATATCTGCAAATATTTAGATATTTATATCAAAACATAAATTTTAAAATATTAAATTTGCTTAAATTTATATGGGAAGTATAAAATCATTCGTTATTTTAAAACTAAAAGCAAAAAAAATAGTGAAATCACATTCAGGTAATCATTGCTGTAAGGATGAGTTTGCAAAATAATTCATGAAATATATATAGATATAATCTAAGCTTTTTTTTTATATTATAATTGATCACTACTTTTCATTTTATAATGGATGATATTTAAAAGCATTATACTAATCTAACTTTAAAAAAGAATTTGGAATTTTTAAAGATAAAAAAAGCATGCATGTATTCAAGAATTTTAAAATGCTTGGTAGTGTTCACAAAATACTTGAAATACTCATAATATATGAATAAAGTAAAAAATTTATTTAAAACACGAAATTAGAAATTTACTTAATATACTCTATAATCTTGTATAAAGTATTTAAGCCGAGAAAAAACACTAAGCATATTCTGATAATTTATATCCCTAAAAAAATAACTTATTTTTGGATACATAAGAAGTCAGCATATTTTTAAATATTTCAATATTTTAAAATATATTCATAACAAGTAAACCTATATATAGCTTATTAAACTAATATTTTAGCATTTTTTAAAAAAACTTTAAGATGTAAAATTTGCATTAATTATTAAGTAAAATACCACACAAACTTTACAAAGCTTTTTTTCCTTGCAAGTTAAATAAGTTTAAATTTTCATTATTCAAAAAAGAAATTCAAATGTTTCATCATATAAACTGATGAAACATTAAAAGAGGGATTTTTTCATTATTATATATTTGTAAAAACATTTTAGTCAGTACATCAAATGAATCGAGTGTAAAACCATTGCATAATTAAGAGCACAAATTTTCTTCAGAAAACAAATTACAACAATTTGATGTAATTGTGAAATTATTAAATTACACTACAATTTACTTTGTAAATTGATATTAAATATAATGCCTAGATTTTCAAATAATTAACAATGTAAAAATTCATAGATTTCCTTACATAGGCCACTTCCACATAAATCCTTATATCCTATTCAAAAATTTAGATTTATATTTTATACTCATTGGTCAGATGTAACTGAAGAATACAATAACTGGAAATTGGAGTTCACAAATTTATTAAATTTAAACACATTTTTAAGTTTGAAAACAAGCAGATTTTTTCATTAAATAATACATTTCATTGTAAGGGGAATAGTTAGTTGTGTTTTGTGCCACAACGTCCAAAAACAGACAAGCTGCTGTAAGAGAATGGAAATAACTTTTGTAAATTCACAACATTTTCAGTGTAAGTTAAGAGTTTTATAATGTATAGCAGGTATACAAATACAAAAGGTTGAATTTTTCTTTTAAATTATTTAATATTAAGGAAGCAATTTAGGGCAAGTTATGAAATGTTTTTGTTTACAATAAAAATTTACAATATATGCTACACAATAAAAATAAAAGAGTCGTAAAATGTTTCAATTGTTTATTAAGATTATTACACAATTTTCAATCATAAGCATTGTAAAATCTGCCTCTAAGCAGTTTAAAAAACCACGTAATACAAAGATTACAAGTGGACAGAAATGATGACATCTTAATATTGAAACACATGAAGTTGTGACAATGATGAATTCCAGATAAACTAAAAGTTTTTGTGAGTAAAAATTACAGTACCCATTTGTTCACTGATCTGAGTCTTTAGGACTCGAGTCCCTTAAAATTGTCAACATGACTATACTATCACCACGGATGAAAAGTTGAGCAAGATGACGACTCTTAGGAATAGTCTTCTTCTTTTTCTTCTTCTTTTTTTTCTTTTTCTTCTTTCCCGTTTCTTCACTCTCCTGTTCAGAGTCTTTTTCTTTATCCTCTTCCTTCCTTTCTTTCTTTTGCTTTGGAGCTTTAGGTGGAAGCTCCTCCATATTTTGACCTTCTTCCACAGAACCTAGAAAAGGTGTTTTAGCCCTCTTTGGAAATAAATAAGCTTCATCCACATCCGACAGGATCAGGTTCCAGTGTCTGTCGAAAGCAACTACATAACCAGTACAGATACCACGCACTGACTGAAAATTCCTAGTCCAAAGCTGAAAAATGAAACAAAAATAAGCCAGAAAAATTATATGCACCTGAAATAAAATAACATATTAAGGGGAAAAAATTAGATTCTTATTTAGTATTGATAAATATGGAATATTAATTCTTCTGATACCTGTTCTTTCAACCTTTCAATATGTAAATAATAAATTAATACAAAAATGATTGAAAAAATGAAGAATCTAATACAAGTGAAAAATAGAATTTTAAATTATTTATAAAATTTTAGGGGGAAAAATCTTTAATAATTAAAAATATTAATTATAAAAATATTGCACACATAAGGTACACTATTTTTTATAGAAAGACCAATCAGAGAAATTATTTGGACTATTAAGTATTAACATATCTAATTAACCTTTGCAAACATGAACATATTTATCGCTTTTGATATAATAAATCTAGAAACTGATATAAAAATAAGTTTTTTCCTGACAAATTAATAATTTACCTTATGCAGTTATTTAAAAAGAACATTTAATGAAATAAAAATTACTACTTTTATAGATATTTAAGATTAAATATTATAATACAAATAACACTTCTGGAAATTCATAAACACAAATATAAATTTAAATTACAGTCCAATATAGAAAGTTGTTTTATTTTAATATATTACTTTTATTTTCTTTTCACCATTTAAAAGATGAGTCAATACACCTAAAGGTTCATTGGTAAAACACTTCAGCATTCGCTGTAAAACATCAATGTCAGAGTCTTCTACAACACCAATCTAAAGAATAAAGAATTAAAAAAATTTTAAATATAAATTTAAACGCAGCATATCAAAAGCTAAAACAGAATTCAGAATAAAACAAATTTTCAGAGAACATATCTCTCTGTAAAATGCTTACAAACAGCATATAATCACAATGTACAACACAAACATATTAATTCATATGATCTCACAGAATAAGATGAATCTATTTTATGTCAAACATTTTGTTAGAAGAAAATTTTTAAAATCTATATACTTTAATTAGAACCCAATGGTATAAAAATATCTGCACCGAAGATAAAGAAAAAAAAGTGCCCTGATAATATCCTTTTTATTAAAAAGTTAACATTTATAAATGAAAAAATATACAATAAACTACACATTAAATTATATTAACAATTTAACTAAACCTAATCAAAACGTAACTTTTTTACTGTAAGCCAACACAGTTTCCAAATGAAATATTCGCTAAATAGTAGAGAAGCGTACAGAGGGTAAAATGCTTGGTATGCGCCAAGAATGCGATAAAGTGCTCTAGACTGGTTGATTGGTTTGATTACGTAGGTATGACATTTTCGTTTTACATGCACGTTTTGTATGTAACTCTTGAAACTATTACAGAATAATCTTGAAGCATTGAGTTTCGATATTCGATTTTTGGTGTTTTTGTGTTGCATGCGAAAATTAATAAGTATGGATGAGGATATATTGACTTCATGTTTTTGCGGAGTAAGTATGGAGAAATGATCATCAGGAAAACATAATAGAAGGTATTTTCGATGCGATAAAAATGGTGTATTCACCGAAAAGTAACAATTTGGAGAGCAATGAAGATTAGGTGAGTAATTTTATTTTTCATTACAATTTTAGTCATATACTTAGGCCATAAGTAAATGAATGTTTAAGTTGTGTGTATTGCCCTTTTCATGTTAGTGTTAAAATGTGCAGCGTATTAAATTTCTTTAATGTGGGCGTAACTGCTCATTATATTAAAATTCAAATTTAAACAAAAAATGAAATTTGTTAACGTTCAAAATTTAGTTTTATTGCTCGGTTGGCACTGTAGTAGGTATCACTACACTTATGTTTTTATATGGTGGGCACCGTTGCTCGATATATTAAAAATTTTGTTTCCATTTATTAGAATTTAAAACTTCTACAGTATTTAGTTATAATGAAATATTTAAATTTTTAACATTTGAAATTCGAAAAAACGCGCGATTTCAAAGCTGAAGTTCGAACGCGATCGTTATTGGTTGATGGCTAGTGCGTAGTGACGTAATTTAGGTTGGCGACAGAGCTGTATAGTGCTTGGCGTGAAAATTTTAAATCGCGCCAATCCCGTACGGGTCTGTCGTCATTTACCGAAATATTACATCAATCTTTTATAATCATATAACCGCAGTTCTAAATCAAACTTTTTACTATACCATTGCTCAGATATCTTGTTTCTTTTTTTGTTTTGAATTATATTAAAAAAACTTTTATATTACACAAATTTAAATATTTTTCTACGGAATTTTTAAATACTCTATCTTTTAAAACATTTCTAGATAAAATTCAGAAAATATCAGAAATATATCAACTGAGAGAAAAATTAAATCCTCTTGCTAATTAAAATTCTGGCCAAAAAGTTAAATTATTCAATAAATTTTTATATGTAAACACATGTATTTACATTTATATATATATAATATGAAGTACAGGATAAAAAAATAAATTTTGTTTTATAATATAGAAACTATAAAAATAATTTATTAAAGAAAAACTACTACTTTAAAAGGTAAAATATTAGTATTCAAAAAAGTTAAATTTTCTAAATAATTTAGGATTAAAAAACAAATTAACAATGTAAAATGGAATAAATTTAAGTATCTCCTATATTTTGATTTTTTTGAAAATCATTTTTTTTTAAACTTAATTTTCAGTCATTTTAAATTTTACAGTATAAAACAACCTCTTAGGAAATCATTTCATTTCAGAATGAAGCACACATAATTTAAGAGTACTCATATTAAATAAATAAATAAAAAAAAAATAAAATAAATGATATTGTGTGTGTGTATTACAATTAAAATTATATTTGCAATGAAGTGCAAATAATCTTATTACTTTCTTAGAGATACTATGAAAAACATTTATAATTTTTAAAAATAAATTAAATTTACACATTAAAAAATTATTAAATTTATTTAAATTTGGCTTCCTAGTAAAAGATGAAGAATGATAGAAAAGAATTCTTTCAGAAATGTTTATAGACATTTGTTTAGCAATACCAACACATTTCAAGTTTTCTGATACCAATTTAAATATTTTAGCATTGATTTAAGATTTTACTATAAAATAATTTTTTTAAATATTATTCTACTTTAAAATAAAATGTAATTAGAAAAGAGCATTCTTTGCAAATATCTACTTTTCCCTGACCTTACAAAAAATGTTTATATTATAAGGAAATCATTTCTAAGCACTAAAATTTACCTTATTCTTTAAAAATTACGAGTATTTTAATAACATAGGGTCTAGTTAAGAGATAGTTATTAACGATTTGAATTTTATAAGAAATTCTGATATTTTAACTATCAAAATAATAAGTAAATAAGAAAACTTCAATTTTAGATACTTGAATTACAGAATATTTTACTATAATTTATATACAGATTTTGTAAAATGGCAAGAAACACACTTTAAAATGTATTTACAAAGCTCCTTTCTTTTTACGATTATTTAAAAAATAAAAAATAAATAAGAAATTTAAATCAAAACAACCACATATTTAAAATTTCTAATTATTTTTAAAATCATAATTATTCAATAAAAATTTAAGCTCTTTTAATTAGTTTATTTTCAAGCCTTTTTTCCAAAATGGTCAATAATTAAATACTTATGTCATGGACTCATATCATTTAATTAACAAGGTTATAGTTCTTTTGGTACATTGTGCATTTTTCAAGATCTACATACTTTTATCAATATTTTATTTCAAATGCAATTTCCTTACTCTAATTTTCCAGTTTCTCTATTACAGGGAGCTTTTTCTTGTTTTTATGCACTAAATACAAGTGATATTTTTGCAGGATGTCAGCAACAGTATAAATATTAATCATTTCTAAAACTTAGTTTCAGATGTCATCATTTATTAAGAGTAATTGATTTTTTTAAATAAATTCTACCATCAAATTGCTAATCACAGAAAATATGCATTCAAAATTGTAAAATTACTAATACTTTTTTTCAGGTAAGCAACAATTATTCTATCAATTATTCAAATTACATTTCAAAAATTTAGTTTATATGATTTTGAATCATAGGCATGTCTCTAAATATTTTAACTCTTCTACAAAACAAATTAACATATTTTAAAGACATTAAACAGTGACTGCCTTACACTTTAATTATTAGATATGCTAAGTAAATATAAAAATATTATTACATAAGACATTTAAATTGTCTACGCTATAAAATATTACAAAGAACACTCTATTTTTTGGAATAAAAATTTTTTTGCCATTATATTAAAAGTAATACACAAGTTTAATCTTCTGTTTATCAAGTCAAAGTCTTAGACTGGTGGGCACCTATTCACTAGATTCCGTTGGAAACTTTAGAAAATAAATTAATAATTCTGTAAATTTAACAGTATTTCCTTAAAAAAAAAAAGAAATATCTTAAAGAAAGCTTAATTTGAAATCAATTTTAGAAGCTGTCTGGTCACTAAAAATAATTAAATTTTCATAGTATTGTAATGCAATTTATAAATATAAAATAAAATTGAAAATTTTAACATTTATTATAATAAATTCAATAGAAAAATCAATAAGAAATCTAAATTAGAAGCATGGACTTTTTATTCCTTATTTTATTTATGAATTGATTCAAATCTAAATAATCAGATTTAATGTTTATAATCTTCTTTTACTTAGTTTCATTTGAAGTATTAAAATGACAATCTTCACCACTCATAAAAATTCTAACTTTTTAATTTTTTAACCACAGAATTGGTTAAAAAATTAAAAAGTTAGAATTTAATAATTTCAGAAATTGAAAATTTTAATAATTTCAGAAATTGGAAATGTTTCATAAGTGATGTTACAAGAAACTTACATATAAAATGTATAAAATTCCATTTTTCCAATTTTCAACTACACATTTAAAATTTTTCATCAAAACTTGTTAATATTAGTCTGAACTTCTTATCTAGATTATATATTTTTTGACTGTCTACTTTTATGAATACTATTAAATATTCATACCTACCATAACTTTCAGAAAAGTATTTTAGCAAAACTTTTCAGTTTTAATCTGTTTAACTATAAAGAACAAAATTATACCTCTACCATTTCTTTTCCCCATCTACACTTTTTCACACTGGAGCCTCCCCCACACAAGGAAAAGGGTTTGACATGTGGATTTTCGGACTGCTTGGAGCCTCTGCAACCACAGTCTGGGAAGTTGTTTCTCTCTTCCCACAGATGTGTTGAATGGGGTGCTATTTTTTTTTTTTTTTCTTTCTTTTTCAACTTTGCCCAGAAGAACCAAAACGGGTAAAATAATTCATACTATCAGTAAAAGCGTAAAACCTGGTGATCTTGCCTAAAATTTAAGCACAATGCGTAAAAGTTGGCACATCTGATTATTCCTAACAGAACTGTGCAACTCATGTAACAAAATAGCCAAATAAAAGAACCAACTCTAAGTTTTTTACTATCAATTTCTAACAGTTGAATATGAAGGTTGATGGGATTTTATGGTACATGGTCCAAATAAGGAAATGCTGTGCCAGTTGAATATGAAGAACCTTAATACTGCAATATTTGAATTAAAACATCATAAAAAAATTTTAACAATTTTTAAATTACCAAGTGAGGAAGATTAGTTTTGTTATGAGAAATACACACCTTACCTCATAATTGAATATAAATAAATGGGCAGGAAACTATTGTAAATAAAAATAATTGAAAATTTAATTGAACATGAAAATTATAAACAAAACATTTGAAGGTATAAGTTCAGTATCCCCATATATGATTTCTCGCCAAATCCGGCCCCTTTGTTTTGATTGTAGTGTTCCAGATTTCAGTTTTTGTTTTTATTGCAGTATTGCCAAATTCGCCAGCGCCTAATCATTGTAAAATTTTCTTCTTTACAATTTCTTTTACATTTCTTTTTATTTGGTTTATTTATTATATATTAATTTATTTATTTCATTTAAATTCTATTGCTTATACGTATTTTTTATTGTATTCGTGTTTCATCTTAATTTACTTAAAAAGTATATATATTTAAAAAAATACTTTTTTTGTGTTTTTTTTTAAATTTTAAAAAATGTATATATTTGAAAAAATAGATTTTGCATGCTCTTTTTAAATTTTATAAAGTGTATATATTTAGAAAAATATTTTTTACATGCCTTTTTTTTACTAAAATGTGATACTGGTGACAACGAACAAAATGTCGAAATAAATATAAAAATCGGCATATCAGCTTAACTTTATATCAAGTAAGTCTATCATTTATATCTATTTCCCTTTTTAAATGTTCTATAATGCTTATTTCTCGATCGAACTCCTGGAAATTTCCTGTGTTAATAAATGCGTGCTTAGCTTGGCAACAAAAAAAATTTGCCACGTTCGCCAATATATGGGGATATTAAACTAGTTCCTCTTTGAAGTTGGCCGCATTATTAGCAAGAACCAGAACTTATGGAATTTATATTGCAAATTTTATTAGAAAGGCAAATCTTTTAAAATCATAAAAAAATTACAGAAATACGGAAGTGATAAATTATCTACAAGTAGTTTAAACTAAATGATAATTGCAACATTATCAAAGAGGAATGTTAAAATCATGAACTAATATTAAGAACAAACTAGAAGTAAAATCCTTGTTGGCAGAACTTGCTTGCCCAATGCTTGGCAAAACTGGAAAAATGGTGACATTTTCCCTTCAATTGAAATAATACAATTTTATGCGATTTTGATTATCATGCTACACCTATACTTTAAAATAAATTAATGAGTCATTTTAATCAATTCAAGAGCATATATATTATAAAATATAAATATGGTAAAATGTGTGAATAAATAATACTATTTTTATTTGTCTGCTATTCATATATGATTATTTATAATATTTCAATTTAACGAACAATGCAACTAACTTATTGTAAATAATAATTTGAAATAAATTTTTACAGTAAATTCAAATTCAGAATTAATAATTTGAAAAATAAAAGCACTTACACATTACATTTGAATCCATTCATAGAATCTTTTCACTCACTCATACTCACACTTTTAAAACAAAATCGTTCTTATATTCTTTAAAAGAAGTTATAATGCAATATTAAAATGTTGTATTGATTTTATACTCAGCAATCACTTGGAATAAAAATCTTTGCTTTTTATACTCTTAAATATCCATTACCTCATAATTCTAATTGAATTATTTTTTTAATATTTGGCCCATGAGTAAAAAAACACTATTGTTTATTTAAATTATCAAAATATTATTTAACTTCCCTGATTGAAAAAAGTATGCAATCTGAAATTGTTGTATTAAGGAATGCAATTTGTAATCTATTGATTTGGTTGCATGTTTCGCTTTGGGTGGTAGAATGGGCCTAAATAAGTATATTATTTAGTAAGATATTCAATACAAAATGCATATGAAATATTCCAAATTATTTCTATGAATTGAAAATTAATTCTTACTAGAAGTAACTCTTAATATAGCATATTAAAATAAAAACTGTCATTTCTGAAAATATTTCAGATTTGTTAAAAAATTAACATACAACACATTTATTAAATATTCAAAACTTTAAAACCATGCTGAATTACAAATGTTTACTTAAGCGATTTTACAGTAACTAAAGAAATATTTTATGCAAAAAATTAAAATTTACTAAAAGTTAATTTTTGTTTCTTCAGTGATTTAATTAATGGTTTCATTCTATTTAATTTACAATCAGATAATTTACTAAATAGGATTTTAATTATGAGCCTACTTCTCACATTTTACAATAAAAGAAATTAAGTTAATCATATATATTAGGTTTAATATTCTAACAGAATGTTTAAATAGTTAATTTTAATTTTTTTTCTATAATTCAAAACAATAAGTTTTGCCATACAACTTTAAATTTCAAATTACCCTTCCAAATGCTGCAGGCAATTCATTTTCATCCCGGGGTAAAGGAGATGGGCTTCCCCTGGATGAACTGGGTGCTGGAGAACATCGCCGTGTGCGATTCTCCCGATCATTACGACTGTCCCTACGATCATAACGATATGCCATCGTAAAGAAAAATAATTAACATACAACTTTCAGAATATAACAAAGTTTAACATTTCTTTCACAACCAACAGTTACACACAGAATGACAAATACTGAAGCCAACTTCTACCGGCGCCACTTAAAGCTTTCCATGCTGTTGCCATTTTCATGTTCGTTATATTAATTATTATTATCAAATACTGCTAACTTTCATAATTCTAGCTACAGTTATTCCAGACAAATTTTAAAAACATTGAAAAAATAAATATTTCTATCAAATTTATGCATTTAAAGCTGTTTCTTGTTTTCATTTGGGGCATTTGTAAATGAATTAAATCGAAATTATAAAGAAATGTATAAATCAGAAATATTTTATTCACCTATTTCTTGCATTTTTTTCCTCACGTTTGACATTTTAAGGATTTATTAAAAAATTTAAAAATTATTAACATTATATTAAGTACAAAATAAGATTTAGTAAATAAATATAAGATTAGAAAAAAAGAATCTCCCTGACATCTAAGAAATTCTTATTTGGATTAATGTGTTAGTTTTATTTATAATAAGGTAAAATATAACTGCTCTTTTATTTTTTTAACAGTTATTTTAAAATGCTCAGTAATACTGAAGATGACAGTCAAAGAAATACATGCTAATAAACAATCCCTTTCATAAAATGTTACTATTATAAACCCATTTCAAAAAAAGTTAGCAATATATAATTAAATAATCTTTAAAATTAAGTATATTTAATTACGATTTGCAATTTGTGTTGCAACAATTTATACTGAGATAAATCTCAAAAAATTAGATTGTGTAAAGATAAAATAATTACACTAAAGAATAGTAATTACACATAATTAATATAAAATAATTACTACCAACACAAAAGACTATTTATAATTCCAATTGTAAGTTATAACTTAAAGTTTTATTTTAGTCATGAATAATTTGTATTAAGAGTATTTATGGATGAAGAATTTTTTTAGAAACCATTTACCGTGATATTACAAAATATTTCTATAACATTTTAACTACATCTCTAACTCGGTTTTCAAAAAATGGATATGAACATATGCAAAAGCGGTACTTACATATTAGCCTCACCACAGATAATTTTATTCCAAAACTTAAGTAGAATTAGCGCGTAACCTATAATTTGAACATTGGTGTCTACTTTTGAAAAATTGACTTATAATTCTGAAAAGAAATTTTCTAATTATAGGACAATAATTTTTTATTTTCGTTCGGCTTAAAAAGTCGCGATGAAGCTGCTACATAAGTACCGCAAAAGCTCTCAATTTCAATTAATAAATTATTTTTATAGTTTAAAGTTTACATTTTTTGAATATTTATAAAGGAACAAATAAAAATGAATGGGAAATACAAAAGTGTTTCGTATAAATATAGTAATTTTAATTAAATAAAGGAAATTATTGACCTCATACGAAACACTTTATAATTAATAATATTAACTGATATTAGAACATTAATTATTATCAAGAAAATGATAAACGGAAATTAATTTATTTCTATGTACACAGATACAGATTTTCCATGTCTGCAAAATCGTGGTTTCAATTTTAACTAAATTGAAAATTCCTGTAAAAAAATAGAGAATATAATAATCGTATTAATTAAAAATTCTCCATACTTATTTGTTAATATTAATGTATTCAATCATATTTTAACAGATTACTGCTTTTAATTCTTTTATAATTTCTCGACTTTCTAATTTCGGATTCGGGATACAAATTGTTTTCTGATCCATTAAACATAATGACATTATCTGATCATTATCTACAGTGCTTAATTTAATTTTTAATTTTCCGCGATCCCTCATACATAATCCATGTATAACTGTGTGTTTCCTGTCCACCACATTAATTTTAGCTTTCGCGCTACACATTCCGATAAACCATTAAAAGAACTACTAGTATCAATTATCATTCGCAATGAATAATTTTGTTTGCCCCCAAAAATTCCCAATTAGAGTTTGCAACATTACTTTATCAGACCGTATCAGGTTTTGCTTTCCATAGGGCGGAATATTATTTTTCTCTCTCCCCCCTCTTGCGTCCTTTGCTTTTATTTTCCTTCCTATGATGGTAAAGTGTGTACATGTACACTTCTCATTCATTCAATGTAAGAGATTCGTAAGAGGAAAACTGTTTTTAATTTTATCATTTATGCAACGAAAAAAGAAGTTAGATCGCTAACAAATGTCTATTTTTTCATCCAACCTTAAATTATTATTATTGAAGGAAGTAGAACAATGTTTAAGCTATCTACAAAATAAACAAATTCCTTCCTGATTTCTCTTTTCTTCAACACATTCATTAATTAATACGGCCGCCAAAGGCAGCCTTTATCTTTTGATTTCCGAAATAGAAGGATTCAAACTTGGGAAAATTTTTTCTCTTGCTGTAAGTTGTGCTAAAATTCGATTAGCTCATCAATTTCACTGGAAAGGGTTGTTTGTTCTTTTGTTAAATTCCAACAATAGATAATAAACAATAATTTAGTTAGTGTGGTAACTAAAATGAGCGAATACTTTCTTTTTTAACAATTAAACATTTTAAGCTTCTAATTTTCTTTTGCATATGATTAAATATGCCATTTACGCCATTAGGGATTTTTAATGGGCTTGTATGAAGAAGTTTTTCAAAGTTTACACTAATCTCAAAACATTTTTATCACTATATTGTTGCGTCAATAAATTGATTGCGCGATCACTGTGCTCCGCTGTTAGTTCAAAACCATCAATTAAATTAAAAACCTCCTCCTAAAAATGATCTTATATAAATAAACTTATAAATTTTGCTGAAGTTTACATTCTTATGAATTGAAGAATTATAAACAGTTTCAAAAATTAAACCATTCATATATTTCTTTAAAAAAAGAACTTGGTCAATTTTGTCAGTTTTAAGCTCTGTATTTTCAAGGGTTTTAATTAAATTGTGATTGAAACAGTTGCGAGAAATATTATTTCTTAGACAGAATTATTCGATTCAGTTTCTCTATTTAAATCCTTAATTAGCTCTAAAATCCTAAATCTCGTTCTCATTTTTTTTATATATTTTCTACACCAATTTCATTTTATTTTTTTTATTTTATTTATTTATTTTTTTTTATGTTTTATACATTATATTTTCTACATCAAATTCAAGTTCTTTATCAATTTCACCAACCTTAACAAAACTTTCACTGAATTTTAATTCATCATATTTCTAACACAAAATCTAAAGAGATCTTTTTAACTCTTCGCACTAACTTCTGATTTCTGAGAGTCAGTTTCCATTTTAGGAATGTTAGTTATTGAAGCTCTTAGAAAGTCTATGACAAAAACTAAATATCTTGAACACTTTCCCTCATTGTTTATTTCTGATTAATGCAGAGACGATATATTCTGTTGCCATCTTTCTGTAGATCTTCATATCTCGATTGTGGCAAGTTCTCAGGTGAATTATAGTTTTAGTAAGATCTCACTATTTGCATTTATTTCACAAATCTGAGTCTTTTTTAATGATGATTTTTCTTAGACGGTATCTTACAATTGCATATACATCATCGGAAATAAAATAACTTCCGCTTACCAACCTTCTCTTCAAAGGCAATGGCAACCATTTTTCCATGTAGTAGATTGTTTTGGTTATAAAATTAAGAAAGGTAATTTGCTTGGAAGTATATTAAAAACGATAATGATATGCCTGATGTTCAATACTTTTAATTTATGCAGAGAAATTGATAAAAAAATAACATAAATATAAATTTTCAAAAATTCTTTTTTCATTAATTTGAATGCTGATGATTGTTCATCAAAATTTAACGAATATTTGTTTATTATATATTCGATGTATAAAATCTGTGTGTATAATTCTTTTTACTGCGATAAAAGGATAAAAGTTGCACTTTTAAATTAATAAAATAACTACTTCAGAATCATTGTGGTTTTTTTTGAGAATTACTCCGGACTTATTTTTCTTCTTTGCTTGATATCATCAACGGCCATTTCCGGTGTCAGTGTTGCAAAGCATTCCAGCTAATCTTTTTCTTTCCCCAACTGCTTGTTTTCGTGTACTTAGCCTCAGGCAAAACACGTGTAAACCTAAACGAGGAATAAAGGGGCCTTTTTAAAGGTAAAAACCAGTTCGATAAACTAAAGAGCTCAATTTTATACTTATGGAATAAGGATATTCAATGAAATTGATAATATTTATCAGAATTTTGTACTATTGGCGCAATTGGTTAGATTTTTCAGTCGTATGAGGATTATTATAGGTACTTCGATAATAAATATAAGTAATTTTGTAGATTAAGAGAAATGCCCGCCAAATACATTTTAACAATAATGAATGATTAAATGAACTGATTTTCATATTTCAAAAATATTCGTAGCAGTAATGCAGTTTTAAACTATTTGAAATGGGTTTTTTCCCCCCAAGAATATTTTTTATTTAAAGTGCAATAAAAGAGCTGAAACTCTTTATGTATAATTTTTAAATCTTTTCACACACAAAGTGTATTTGAAGAAATTTTTAACGAAAAAAAATTATGAGAAGTTATAAAACTATTTCTAAATATTTTATTTTTGATAATTCTGCTATTTTTTCTTTGTTTCATAAATGTATGTTGAATAAATGTGTATCGAATCTAAATTTTAACGTATATAATAGTCATAAGGACTTTTTTTATTTTCATTAGCAACAAAGATGTTAACTCTCAGGTATTTGTCAGTTTTCAGGTGTTTGTTAGTTTAGAATCTGGTGTAACAATTGGAATAAAACATCTTTCATTTTATTCCTTTGAAAAAACAATATACCAGTTAACATTTTCTTTCATTTGATTTTATTTTGCAAATTTTCTGAAGCAAAAGCATATAAAGAATTGAATCTATTATTAATGTAAAAAATTTTTGTATTGTTTTCGTATTTCAAAACCGTAAGTTCAAATTAAAAATTTATTAAAAAAGAAAGTTAACATACACATATCCAAAATTGGAATAAATAAGAAAACATCATGAAATAAATATGAAAAATCTGTGATAAAAAATAAACATTTTCATTAAATTTTCAATAATATTCAGCTGATTTGTTTTTATTTAAATCTAATCTAATTGATAAAGCACTTGTCTAATGGTCAGCGTGCATCACTGCGGAGAGGGAGGTACTGGGTTCGAATCCCGGTTTGGGCATGGGTGTACTCTCTCTATCTATCCTGCCTTTGTCCTTTCCTTGTATGAAAGAGTTGTGAATGGTTGCCTACCGTATAAGCGGGTACCTATGGCATGTGTGTATTGAGGAAGTTGGACTCCACACCAGATGTGGTTCAATTGGGAATGAGGAGCAGCGCACCGCAATTGACGCATCAAATTTGAACCAGTTTGATTTTTTTCTAATAATAGATACAAATAAGCTGGGAATTTGCATCTTAATCGTAAAATTAAATCTTGCCATTTCATCACTTACATTTGGTGCTAAATAAAAATTTGGTTACAGTTAGCTTAATAAGGGGGGATTCAATAAAAAAAATATGACCTAAATATCTACAAATATATTGAAATGAATAATTTTAAATTTTTTCCCTCTACACAAAAGAAATTTTTCAAATGTTAAATAAAATGTGTGTGTGTGTGTGTGATTCAACAATTTAAAATATTTTTTATTCAAACCAAATAAAATCTTGAAGTTCCAGTACAAAGTCGGTGAAGAAAGATTTAATTATTATTTCATGACATTGTATATTACAACTTGAATGTTTTAATATATATATATATATTCGTATCAACGTCGCTTCTTCCCAGCAAATAAATATTTTATATATTTCAAAACATACAAAAATCTAAATTTACTTTTTTCTTTTTTCTCGGGATTCGGCACGTTAATAAAGAAAATGTATATATATTGCCCTAATAATAGATATAAGATTTTCAAGATCTCGATTTATGAATTATAGTGTCGATCAGGCAATCGAATGGTTAGCACTTTTGCTTTCGATTAAGCAAATCAGTGCTTTCGATTCTGGGTTCAGATTCCCTGTTAGGCAGTGGAAATATTTATAGTGGTTTGAAATCGACTTTAAAATGTAGATCTGAGTCTAATTACCCTGCGTGTGCAAAAAATGACCGTTGAGCGACAAACTAATTCTTTAAATAGTTATAGATTTGAATTTTGTTTCATATTCTACCTTTTTTTATCTGGATTTTAAAAACGGAATTTCACCTTGGAGGAAATTCTGATCTTAAAAATTAAAGAAATTTTAGGTTAAGATCATAAAAATACATTCTGTCAAAAATGTAAATTTGATTTATAATTTTGACTCTACAGATTTTATCATTTTAACTGTTCCTTTTAAAACTAATTTTATAAAATTAGGAAACTTTTATAAAATCTAGAAGTTCTGAATGTATGTTTAAAATATAAAGTCGTTCGTTGCTGGTTTTTTTTTTTCTTAATTTTTATGAGCAAACTTCATTATTAACAAGGCATAATTAGGAATGAATAACAAAGAATGAGTTTGCCTAAAAACAACGCAGCGAGTAAATTCTGCTAATAATGCACATTTATATCTTAATGCTTCTATGTAAATACAATTTTGTATATATATATAATTGATATCTTTTAGTTTATCTTTCAGTCAGTATCTTTAGCAGTGTATCAACATATCCTTCCAAATAAGTAAGCTCTGAAAATGGACAGTCTTAAAATTAAAAGGAATATTGAATGACGAATTGTGTATTTTATATATAATGTATCTGTAGAGCTTTCCAGAAATTATAATATAAAATTATTCGCGCGAATTAATAATCTGCGATAATATATATAATGCATCGCGTTGAAAAAAAACTATTATATATTTATTTTGAATCTTATTATCACCACTCCTTACGATGTTGTATGCAATGTTATTATTTTTTTTCTCGTCTATAACTCCAGAGTTTTACCGCAAGGAGATTTTACAATTGGCGATAACGTTTGCAGAAGCTGTAGGATGCCGATTGTGATTACTTGTAGGACTAACATTAGGCTACACTTTCTGTAGGTTATATTGTGGATCATTAAAAATAACAAGAACTTTCTTATTTACCTTGCATATGTATAGAACGGAAATTGAGCAATGTTCATTAGATATAGTTTCCATTTTTATAAAGGCCTCTCCGCTTTTATTTGATACTGATAATATTGTTTTATTTAAGACAAGAATGGTTTATTTTATACATCGCTTCACTCAAATGTACTATAGTGGATTACGAAATATGAATGGGAATCAAAATCAACTTCTCCACCAATGAACTGGCAGCCGAATAGTTAGCGCTTTGGTCTTTGTTTCAACAGTTTATGGATTTGAGTTTCTCTCTACTACAAGGAATGTTCGTAGTGGTTTGGAACTCACTTTTAAATTATAGGTCCCAGTCTAATGATCCTTCCTACGCAAAAGTGGCGATTAACGATTCAGCATTTCCACATACTTATAAAACAAAATTTTTCTCTTTATATTTATCACAAATTCAGAATTTTTCGTTATAAAACCACTTAAATTTATGAATCGGAGCTTTATATTCTATAAACATTAAAAAAATATTTTAATTTTTATTAATAAGTGTGCTGTTTTCTTCTACTACATTTCTGCTAATTATGGTTGAAGGGAAAATATCAGTTTTTCATTCTCTTTATTTCTTTAGATTAACTTGTGGAAATCTGAATGCCATCTACAAAATAGCTTCCCTTCATTCGTCATTAATTGCATAGCATACTTCAAAAGGGAAGTTCTTTAATGGAGAAGAAAATATTTAATTATATAAAAAGTGTCACATTTAGACCAGGCGGTTGAAGTACGAGTCTGCATTTATTCAGTTAAGACAGCATCCGATGTGCAGTAAGCTGCCATAGATCTTATTTTCCGGTCTTCAGTTAGCATATCATTATTTAGGAGGTAAGTGAAGCCCTTAGTTCTACTATTTCTTGCTTAACTGTAAAAGTTTCTATTCAAAATCTCTACGCATTCATTTAAAGGTTTCATTTTGAGGTCTCTGTAAATATAGTTATTTCGTATAAACCAACTTGAGTTTGTTAAAACTCGTAGATGTTTATTTGGTCAAGCGCGTAAAGTCTTTTAATTTCAAAATCTCTCTCTCTCTTGACCAACAAATTCTAAGATTCTCAGTAATTGTTTAGTGGTGGAATTATCTTGGTGGAAACCATATTGTTCAGAGGGAAGAATAAGTAGAAATGGCATGATTCTTCAAAGAATAATTTTTTCATATATTTTTCCTAAGCAGGAGAGTAAACTAATGGGACGATAAATGTAAGAAATAGCATGATCTTTATTTGGTTTTTTTTTTTTTGAATCATAGTAATACTTGCTGTTTTTCAAGAGGACAGGAGTTAGTTCAATTTAAGACATGCATTGAAAGTATTCTGTAATGCATTAACAAAATGCATTGGAATATTTTTTTATCACGCTTTTTGTTATATGATCAATATCAGGAGCTTTTCTTTTCTTTAATTTTTCGATAGTATGAAGAATTTCAGTAGCATTAATACTCTCAATGCTATTAAGAGGAGGATTTTCTTGAATTTTTTTCCCCTGCAAACAGTATTTTAAAAATCTTCATTACAAGGATGAATATTTTCAGTGAATTGACTCTCCATTAAGTCTGCAAAAACTTCAGCTTTTTCTTCATTTGTATGAACAAGACCAGAAAGACCATGTAGAGATCTGTTTAAGGTATTTTTCTTTTGAGTTCTAGTTATTTTCCATATCAAATTATCTTGAAAGTTTTTAAATTATCAATTTTGTCTTCCCAATTATTGAGGTAATTTGCAAGCATTTCTTTTTGGTGATGGCAGTTCTTCATTTGTATGAACAAGACCAGAAAGACCATGTAGAGATCTGTTTAAGGTATTTTTCTTTTGAGTTCTAGTTATTTTCCATATCAAATTATCTTGAAAGTTTTTAAATTATCAATTTTGTCTTCCCAATTATTGAGGTAATTTGCAAGCATTTCTTTTTGGTGATGGCAGTTCTTCATTTGTATGAACAAGACCAGAAAGACCATGTAGAGATCTGTTTAAGGTATTTTTCTTTTGAGTTCTAGTTATTTTCCATATCAAATTATCTTGAAAGTTTTTAAATTATCAATTTTGTCTTCCCAATTATTGAGGTAATTTGCAAGCATTTCTTTTGGTGATGGCAGTTCTTCATTTGTATGAACAAGACCAGAAAGACCATGTAGAGATCTGTTTAAGGTATTTTTCTTTTGAGTTCTAGTTATTTTCCATATCAAATTATCTTGAAAGTTTTTAAATTATCAATTTTGTCTTCCCAATTATTGAGGTAATTTGCAAGCATTTCTTTTGGTGATGGCAGTTCTTCATTTGTATGAACAAGACCAGAAAGACCATGTAGAGATCTGTTTAAGGTATTTTTCTTTTGAGTTCTAGTTATTTTCCATATCAAATTATCTTGAAAGTTTTTAAATTATCAATTTTGTCTTTTCAATTATTGAGGTAATTTGCAAGCATTTCTTTTTGGTGATGGCAGTAAGACTATTTACTTCTCTTTTGATGTCTGAATCTCTGCATCTTTGAAATCTTTTTCGAACCCGATTTCTTTGCTTAATTATATTTTTGATATCACACACAGGTGGTAATTTGATATAGTCTGATGTGTATGGTTTATAATATGGGTAGAGTTATACGCTTCAATAATTTTATTAGTAATTTTATGAATTTTTTTATTTATTCTAATTTTATTGTCAAGATTACCAGCGGAATAAGCACAACAACTTCAAAAAAGCTATGAAACAGTTTCCAATCAGTTATTTTATATATTATTATTTCTAAAGTTTGTGGAGTTTCCAATAAATGAGAAAATTGGTAGGTGGTCCGAAGAAAGTTCCTTCATTACTTCAAGATTTAATTTCAAGTTAATATTAGTTTAGAAAAAAATGAAGAATATATCTGGACGGTGATCAAATAAGGTTGGAATATAAGTTGGTTCCTTTGGCGAAAACGCAATCACATTTGGAGATTATGCTCGCTTATTAGTTCAATGAATATTTGCCAATTATTATTGTCTCTGGTACAACCCCAGGCTGTGTTTTTCGCATTTAAATCTCCTATAAGAGTAGCAGAGTTTAGGGGGAAAAGATTCTTTATAAGTTTATCGGATGGCTTAAGGTCTGGAGAACAATACAGTGCAGTTACTCTAAGTGCAGGAAAATCATTTGTAGTTAACATAATTGTAGTTTTTTCATAACCTTCATCATTTCTTGTAGTAATAAGTGAAGTTTGAACAGTTCTTTTGGCAATAACAGCAGTTCGACCTTTTAGTCCAGGAAAACGATCAGTTCTATAAGTGAAGTAGTTAGGTATATTATAATTTTGGTAGATCCATTTGCATGCGTTTCAGAGATAAGGGCAATATCAATATCGTATTCAATTAGAAAATTTTCAAATTCATGAATTTTATTACAAATATTATTAGCATTCCAAGCGATAATAATCAGTGGTTGAATAGAGAAATTTCTACTGGTCATTATTTGAATTTGTGAGTCTTTGGTAGTTTGCAGGAGTTGCAGATTTTATTTGTTTTGCTAGGTTATGAAGATCTGTATTTTAAAGGTATTTTATGATGTGTTTTGTAGCTCAGCTATAATGATGGTAACTTAATAATATTTGCAGCTTTTTCAAAGCATATTTTTGCAGTAGCTTGAACATAGGTTTTTATTTATGACAACTCTAGAATCACATATAATTTTCAGGGTGTTGTATTTATTGTAATTCTCTGTTCAATTTTGGGAAATGTCGGACATTGTCTATAGTTGGCTGTATGTTCACCTTGGCAGTTTGCACATTTTGCAGTACTTGCTTTTGGTAGTTGACATTCATACAGATGTGAACCTGCACATTTGACACATTTTGATTCATGATGACCAAATGTCTGTGCGTGAAAGAAACTTAGACAGCGGAAACATTGGGTTGGCCCCTTTTTTTTTTACCAAAGTAATAATTTTTAACTTCTATTCGTAGGTTTAAGAAATATTCTTGTTTGTAAATTTCAATTGATTTTTTATTATTGTATGATGTTATCATAAACAGAGGCATTTTAATAATCTGTCCTTCTCTTCTTGTTAATTGGACAGTTTTAATGAGATTGTATTGCTTTTCAATAAGTTCAGCATGTAAATCGTCAAGATCGGCATTTACTTAAAGATATTGGTAATTGTCGAATGTCAACTTTAAGATAGTTGTCTTCAGAAAGTACAAAAGCATGGAATTGAATTTTACTATTAACAAATAATTTAGTTTCTTTTCTGGGTGTATCAGAATAAGAGAAACTTTTAAACTAATATAGTATCATTTCCATTATAAGAGATGATTTCATTACTTTTTAAGAGAGTTTGCAGTTGATTCCAGGTGAATTTAGAGTCTTTAATTACAATGAGGGAATTTTATTTTTCTTATTTTGGGCTTGTTGAAATTCTTCTTCCTTGTTGCTTGTATCCATATCAACCTAAATATCAGTTTCTGGATCACTTTGGGAAGGGTTGATATTATTTTCAGTAATAACATTTTTGTTTTGTGTTTCAACAATTAAAACTTGCTGGATTCTGTAGGGTTTTTATTCTGTTCTTTTTTCATATTAGCGGCCATATTTCGTTTATTTGCAGATTTTGAAGGCTTCTTTATTGATTTTTCATCTTTGTTTACAGTTTCTAGGTCAGTTATATCCATTTCAGGCTGTATTAATTTATTTTTTGTTAATGTCGTGGCGAAGTTTATCGCCATATTTGTGAGGGTGAAAATATTTCAGAATTATTTCTTCTTAGAAATAATTTGAATTTCTTCCTTGTTTTTAGTGCTATTCAAATTTTTCTTATTTGTTTTTGAAGATTCTTTGCAAAATTATAAAAGATTTGCGAAATTTCCATTTTATTGCCAGAGCTGAATTTATTTGTTTTTTTTTTTGTGAATATCCGACATAATAACTGCTATTTCATCCATTTTTAATTTAAATTTATGAATGAAAATCCTAGTCAAATCACTACTTTTCGAAGTGGAAGCATCACCAGCCGGCAAATTTGCTATAGAAAAGTCGTTGAATCCATAATTTGAATTTTCAGATTTATTCAGGCATCGGTCATGACAATGTTTGTGTTGGAAATGAATGTTGCAGGAGAAACTGAAAGCAGAAAAAATAAATGTAGAATAAATTATACTCAATATAGAGGATCATAAAACGATAAAAAAAATCATCATTCTTTTCGAATCGAATACTACATTACTTGTACGCAGACTTTTTTCGTTTTACTTATTAATTTAACAAACACTCATTCATTACTACTACTATGCTCCTTTAGATGCTTTTCTTAAATTATTATAATCTTAAAAAATAAAAATATTTTGGTACAATAAAAATAGTACATGTTTACATCATTATTCGTATTTTAAAATTCTTATGTATAAATCAGTTAAATTCAAAACGAATTATTTGAAATGTATACTATAGGAGAAGATTTTAACGTAAAATATTAAATAAAATATGAAAAACGTGGCTTCATATACAATAAATACAAATGTAATATCGTTGATAAAAAAAATGCTATAAAAAAGTGAACAATTTTAAACTGAATTATGTTTCCATTGAACGCGTAAATCAATTTATTTGAACTTTAGTGTGATAATTTATGTTATTATTATCAAGCTAATAAAATTTCAAAATACTGGCTTGGTGTTAAACAGTGAAAGACCGAGCATCTTTGGAAACAATGTCATGTACCAAACCATTGCTTAGACATAACACTCTTTTGTGTCCTCTACCGCGGTTAGAATACAGTTAAGTTGACAGAAAAATTCCTTTGTTTTATACCAACACATAACAATTATCCAAATTTACATCATTACTTGTTAGCATTTATTAAAATATTTTTCATCAAATAATAATTTTTTGACGTAAAAATAAAAAAGAAATGAATGCCGATATTTGATAATTAATTAAAATATGTCCCTTCGAAATAAATACTTTATTCTAAATCTGTTTCACTACAATTCGAATAGTTCTCTCTCAGCTTATATAATATTAAGCTATATATAGCCTATTTAATATTTCTATATATAGCCTCGTATGTAACTGCATTCAAGGCGTAATCAAAGTAAACGATAATAGATGAATCCACTGAAATAACAGTCTAGATATGGTTACTCTGTATAAGCTGACTTTCGATTCTATATTTTTAAAATGCTTACAGAATTATTATACTATATATCGCGCTGTTTTGAGTTATTGGAAAAGCCAAATCTAACAACTATATTATATGCGGGAAAAAACCTTTGCCTTTTTTAGTATTGTTATGCAATTCCTTTGCTTATTTCATTACACAATTCCGTTGCTTCTTTCATTTTCTTCAGTGTTTTCGTTATAAACAAGTCTATTGATCGCTCCCATTTTCAGAAAAGGGGGAGGGAAGGGAAGAAATAACCTTGGTATTTGTTTCCCTGGAGATCCCCAGGTCAAATTCCGTAGAACTAGTTTACTCTGACACTCAAGCCTTATCTGTATCCTGTGCGTTTGATAACACAAAAATTTATGTTGGCACTCTTCTGGGAGCTTTGTTTTTTTTTTATTTTTTACTGCTCCTCTAAAAAGAACAAGCGCGAAATAAATTAAAACTTTATTATATTACCTTCAAAAAATAAAAAATATTCTGTGCACTGAAAAAACAGCACAAATAATATAAAGAATAAAATATTTTAAAATTATTTTTACAGTTAAAATACTTTATTTTTCTAATTATATATAGACTGTGTTTAATTTTTCTAAGATAAATATGAGTGCATTTTCAAAAAAATTACTAATTTCATTGAATTAAGAATGGATTGTTCCCAAAATTAAAAAAATTATTATTTCTGGGTTGTGCCAGTGATATCCTAAGTAGCTCCCTAAATATAATAAGTTATTGAGAGAGAGAATATTTTTTCGATTCTGAAAATAAAGTTTTTAATACCGAAAAAATTAAATAATATCTAATAAAATAAGTGAGTAAAAGCTGTGATTGTGGGTTTGATTACATACATAATTTTGCTATGATAAAAAAGATATTGACAACCATGGATCTCAAATCGTGATACTATATGTCAGACAGTCGTTTTTAAAAATTCACAAATATTTGATTTTCAGTTTTTTTCAATATATTTTATTCTGAGATGTATAGTATAACAACGTAGTAAACAAATAGTGCACAAAAGAAATAAAAATTGTAAATTTTTTCTATAGTTCAATGAAATAGGAGGAAATAATATGTTGAATTTTCTTTGGGAAAAGAAGCGGTTAATTTTTAGAATGATTAAAAAACTGCATTATTTCTAATTTTTTTTCCCGTGTATCAATAAAATTGAATTCAAATTCTTCTAATAATTGTAAACCGTGTAGACAAAACAGCCGAAAGGAATGAGCCGAAGTTGCACTCTTGCTTCCGGTTCTTGAGTTCGTGAATTCGAATTCTTGCTTTGAATTGTAAGATTGGTATAACTGGTCTTCGAATACAGAAAAATTGATCGAGTTGAGTGATAAATCACCCATTAGTAAAATATGAGATTGAATTCAGTTCTTTTCTCTACAAAATATGGCTAAAAATTTTCATTCATAAGATATACTTTTTGAAGGAATTCTTCTAGTGGTGAATAATTTGATAAAAATTTCGAGTCCAATACGTTATTTTTGAATAAATATTTTTAATATGTAGAAGAAAATGTTAATAAAAATTAATTTTTAATTATAAAGCAAAAATCATTTTTATACATAAAGGACACACAGCGACATTTTATAAGCTGTTATGTTGTTTAGGAAATAATAAAGTTGATATTAGTTTATAAATATTTTAAAGAATAGATTCTTTAAATATATTTTAGATGATTATATACATTTAAAATTAAATAGAGATAAATATAAGAATGTATGTGATCTTCGAAAAATAAAATATATTTTCCCATTCAAAGAATTATTTATAAATTTCTTGTCATTGATTTATTATATATATATATATATATATATATATATATATATATATATATATATATATATATATATATATATATGTTTACATTGACACATCTACTATATTTTCGTAATAGAAGATTTTCCTTAACCCGAATGAAAATTTCTGAGTTTTCTTATTAAGGAAGTAGGAAAATGGCATATTTAATTCTTCTGGAAACCAAATTAAAGATTATTAGTACTTTGAATCATTCAATATCAAATACATCATTATATGTACTGCCATCTACTGGATAAAAAAGAAAGCAAAGTAGAAAAATTAAAAGCTTGTGCCAATATTGAATGCATTATAGTATGAAATTAATATAAATTAAAAGTCTAATTGATGTAAGAAATTAAAACTAGATAAAAAATAATTAATTAAAAACATATTCAATAATAAATAACTTAGTAATGAGGGCTTTTATGCATGTTTAATAGCCTAATATAACATACATTTTTTTCTATAAACTTTTGTCATTTACAAAAAATGTTACATCAACAAGCGAATTTTCAATTTACTAAATATTATTTTTCAAAGCTCTCAAAATTCAATTTGAAAATGTGATAGCCACTGTAAGAATTATTTCTATTTATTAATATTATCAATGCATTTTTTTTTTTTTTTTTTTTTTTTTTGAATTCTTGATTTTCCCCAGTTATATAAATTAATTTCATTATTATTTAAAATTTTACACTCACAATATTATGCGTTTCTAAGGCCACAAAACCATGCAAGATCAAATTTGAGTTTAAAAAAGAAAAAGATTTTGTATGCGTGTGTCTCTTTATTTTTGCTATATTACATTTAATTGTGTTGTTTCACATTTCTTAAATAGCGAAAAAAAAATTCAAAAGTAATAAAGAAGGGAATTATTTTTCTTAGAACAAATTACATTTATTAATTATCTCTTACAGAAATAATGAGATATAAATTGAGAAAAGTTTAATCTTCAAATTAAAATATAGTCATTTTTGAAAATTGGACATTTTAGATATTTAATTTAAGAAAAAAAGAGTTACAAATATCTATGGAACATAATAAGGCAAATAGTAAAACATTAAAAATTACATTGGCTAAATTTAAAAGGAAAAATTTAGATTTTTATAGAAGAAAGTAATTACTTTCCGTTATAAAAAAAATATCTAACTCATAAATATTGCATGGGACATTTGTGACTGATAATATAGAAGCAATAAAAACCATATATATATATTTTCTTTTTTCTTTCTTTTTTTTTTTTCATGGCTGTTACTCTTTGAAACCTAGTTCAAGAATTTGAGAGAGGGAGAGAGAATCATCTTTCGATAGCTTACTCTGAGTCAGTGTAAGCGTCAAATCTTCCCTTTCTTTCCCTATCACTTAAACCAGAGATGTCAAACTCAATTTTGCAGAGAGCCATATACTAAATTTAGAATGTGTAGGCGGGTTAGATTCAAATGAAAAAATATACTGAATTATTATAGCATTTTATTTATTTAATTATATAGTACATAATATGCGGTTGTTAGAAATGATATCAAAGGTATAAGAGAAGGTAATTATTTTGAGCTCTAAGATCCAGATACCTGACTTTTCTTGTTTTTGATAAGCTCATTGATACCAGTATCAAATTCGTTGTAGTTATTTTAAGAATTGATTGGAGATGTTCATTCGTAAATCTTGTGCGATGTTTGTTTTTATTTATTTTTATGACGGAAAACATCTGCTCACATAAATAAGTGCTACCAAACATTCACAGAATGCGTGCTGCATGCTTTGTTAATTACGGGTATTTATCCAAACTCTTGAAATATTGTGTATAAAATGTAAGAGCGCTTATGTCTTTAAATTTTTCTTTCAAAATAATGTCCGATTGAAGATCTATCAACTCTATTTGCAAATGAACTGGTGCCTGTGTGAAGCTTCAAAATTGATTGGATTGTTGAAAATTGGGAATTCCATTTCATTCATTTTGTTGAAGACTTCAAAACGATTGTTGAATTCCGTGATCAGATTTTGCACGAAGTTGAGAATATTGATTCAATATTTTTGGTTCACTATGCCAAATGATTTTAAGTGGGGGAAATGATCCAAAGTTTGATTTTTTACCTGATTTTCCCACAACCTCAACTTTGCTTCAAAGGCTTGAATACATGAATACATTTGAGTGGGAATCAGATTTTTACCCTATCTTTACATTCAGTGTGTATTCATATCTACCAAAAAGGCACAATCAACTCAGCAGTCATTTTCATAATCAATTGGATTGCCTTTTTTTTAACATGAAAGTTTGAATAGTGTCACGTAATGCAAAAAATCTTTCTAAAACTACTCCTTGACTAAACCAACGAACTTTGTGGTGAAATAAGGGACATCAGAAAACTTTCCGTCCGAATCTTGTAAAAACTGCCTGAACTGTCGGCGGTTTAGTCCTCTGCTCTCTATAAAATTTTTCTATTTTATTATAGGTTGCATGTGAGATGGTTCATTTTTAAATGTTTGGATGCCAATGATTCCTGATGAATTATATACACAGTGAAATTCCACAAAATTCCCTGATGTTTTCTTTTTAGTGTAGTTACAATGCCCGAATGTTTGTCAGCCATAGCAGGAGTGCCATTCGTAGTTGTGCTGCTAAATCCAGTCGAGTTCATATTCTGTTATCAAATGCTCAATTGCAGAATATCATTTGCTGTTGTAGTACCTGTCAGTGGAACGCACTTTAACAGTTCTTCAGTTATTTCAAATGCATCAACAGTATCGGCGCTCTCGTCAACAACCAGTGAAAAGTTTGTAAATTCCTTAATTTTCTTCTTCAGTTGAAGAATCAAATTTTGAGATAAATCATTTATTCTTGAAGCAATAGTATTTCTTGACAGCGAAATATTTTGAATTATTGACTTTTGAAATGGAAATGAAACATTGGTATACCTTTCAACATACAGTCTTTAAAATCACCATCAGTGAAAGGTTTTGATCTCTTTGCTATTTTTAATGCAATAATAAAACTTGATTTCAGAGCAACTTCGCTCTCACTATTAGCTTTAGTAAAATGTAATTAAGGAAATTGTATTCTGAAATTCAAAATGTAAGAAAAATTTGAAACATTTTTCGAAGCAGTAAGAGTGCTTGAACATAATTTGAATACTTCAGAGCATTTCTTTAAAGATGTTCTAATTCGAAATAGATTTAATTCCGAATTGAAAGGAAATAGTTACAGAAAACTAGGTAGAGATTTAAATGTTATTGTTTTTGAAATTATAGTTGATGTTGCTATTATACAAATAGCAGATTTAGAAATATATACGGAATATTTTTTTAAAATCTATCAGAATTCAAATTTATCACACTGATACAAACGTCTTGAAATAAGAAAATACAAAATTGCTCGAACAATTTTCGATAGAGCAAATATGTAGAAGAATATGAAAATTTGATCAAGGAAATTGATTTGTTACTGGATTTGATATTGAATGAAAAGGATGTAATGAGGTACAAATTCATCTCAACACATACTAAATAGAGTTATTTTATAATTATAAAAAATACTTAATGCATTAGTTTTTTTATGTTGTCGGGTTATTATAACCGTTGAGTGTACCTTCTGCAAAATAAAATTTCTAAAAAGTTGTTTGTGATTAAGCATTTGGGTGGGATGCTTAAATGCACTTTTCTATTTATAAAACATTACAAATAAACTACAAACATCAAAATTTTCCTTATTTATTAACACAAAATCGGGCATTAAACAATATGCAATAGTAAGAGACGTCCGATTTGGTATTTTTTACTTCACAAATTTTAGTTCCTCTAATACTGCCACCCCCAAAGTCCTTAAAAGAGAATGCAAGTATGTATATTTTAAAAAATGTTATATTTTTGAACAAATAATTTTTTACTAGCAAAGTAATATTTTTAAAATATTGATCAGAAATTTTTGTACAAAAACATGAACAATCTTTGTTTTATTGACCCTTTTTTTTTTTAAAGATGACACTTTGTGTTTAAGTTTTTTACTATTCATTCACTTCTCGCCAACGAGACACAATCGATTGTTTTCTATTTTAAGCTAAAAGTGAGAAATTACAGCATTAATCTAAGTTGAAGGTCAAACACCAACAGAAAGTTTTTACCCATCTGTTTCCATATGTTGAAAAACTTTCATAAGTTATTTAAAAATATATATAAAACCGAAGATATGGAAAATATACTTTAAAAAAAACTCTGAAGCAAATTTTAAGAATTATCAAAATTTAATGCAAATCGAATATTACGTTTAACATGTAATTCGAGACCTTAATTGATTGGACAAAATTTTTAATACTTACAAAATAATATATTGAATTCAGAATTAATTTTATATATAAAACATGACAATACAAAACTTTTAGTTTATGGAAAATTTTATTTCGTAAATGATTATTAATTTCAAATGTTTACAGTTTGTAATAAAGAACTGATACAAAAAGGGAGAATAAAGAAGCATTTTAGAGAATTATTGCATTTTTATACAATTGCAAAAAATGAAAATTGATATTTTTCTATACTATTTTAGCAATATGAAAAAAAATTTTTTTTTGGACATCATTCTATTTATTCAGAAGGTTTTCTATCAATACCGAACATTACAATGCTATCTCCTCGAATGAATATTTGTTTCATTGTTCGGTCTAACTGTACAGTTTTTATCCTTTTCTTTCTTTTCTTTCTCGATTTTTTTCCGCTTTCTTCAGATCTCACTTCAGCGAGTTCCTCCTGAATTTGTTTCTTCTTTGGTTTAGATGCTTTGTGTGGAAGTTCTTGAAAATCGCTGGCAGATGGTAACGCATTCAAAAAGGGAGTCTTACTTCTCTTTGGTTTAATAAACGTTTCCTCTACATCTTGCAAAATTAAGTTCCAATGTTTATCAAAAGCAACTACATATCCAGTACATATCCCTCTAACAGATCGAAAGTTTCTTGTCCAAACCTAGCAAAAAGAAAATAATTTATAGAAAGCCGTACAATAAAGTACATCAAAATTAATTATGTTACATACAAAAAGATTTTAATATGTTAGAAATCTTCTCTGAAATTTAACTTGTAACTGCTTACTTACATTTATGTGTGTGTGAACATTACATAAAGTATTTCTTCCAATCACTAATACGTCGGAAATATCTGCGAAATGCGGAAGAACTTACCACATGAAAAAGTTTTTATTTACTTTTCACTTATATTTTACAAGTTTAAAGCTAAAAGTAAAAAGATGTGAACAATAAAAGATTTGATAGAAGATTTAAAATTAATTGTACTGTTGTGGATAATAAAAAAAAAAGTGTCAAAGCACAGATAGCAGCCAGTTTGATAATAATTCTGAAGTATTATCCATATTTTAGCTCAATAAACAGACATGTCCATAAATTAAGAATAATTCAAAAGCACATAGAAATCGAATGAGAAAGGAAAAATGTCATCTGTAGAAGTATCACACATGGTCAAACATTATATTTAAATTATAAAAAGGCGCCTGATAATGCCAACGTACGCCACATACATAAGGTCATAAGACATACATAAGAGCGGGATATATAAAGACCTGTGCCAATAAAGGGAATTTGTCCACAACCGGTCCTTAAGGCGCTCAATACCATGACCGTTAGGATGACACAGAGGATGCATGTTGATGTTTTACGTGGTAAACAGTACTGAGAGATTGATATTGAATACAAACTATCGATGTGCACATCTGGTGGGGAGGATTTACTTTGATTTGTTAATTTTCCATTTTTTTATACTCTAGGACTAATTAGACCGAGATCTTCAGTCTGTTATGATGAGTATTTGAGAGTTTTTCTTCCGAGTTTCTCACCTTGCTATCATTGCCCTAGCATGCTTCCCAGTACCTAGCTCTGAGTTGGGCTCTACCAGTTAGGTTGGTTGGTTGGTTGGTTTTTATGGCGCAAGGTCCAGATAAGGACAAGCTGCGCCCTCTACCAGTTAGATAGAAGCAGCCAGGTGGAATCTTCGTGATTCTGAAGCAGATACCAAGCAGAAGACCCCCAATACTTGGTCTGTCAAACCGAAGTATTGGGGGTCTTCTTCGGTTTGACAGACCAAGTATTGGGGGTCTTCTACTTAGACTCGGAATTTCACTTGGTACTAGGCATGAGTACTTGGTATCATTGAGACTATGCAAAGCTTTAGTGTCCTTTTTTAGCAAACACGATGGATTTTCGGTTAAGCAGAGGAATTCGAACTCACTATCTTCCGCGTGAGAACGACGACTCCCTAACCAAGCTATCGCAGCCCACCTTAATATTGTATTACCTAACTATTTACAATTGCCTCCAAAACTGTAAAGACGTGAATATTCAAATGCTTTATAACAGCTGTCTCTCTCTCTCTCTCTCTCTCTCTCTCACACACACACACACACACACACACACACACACACACACACACACACACACACACACACACACACACACACACACACACACACACACACACACACACACACACACACACACACACACACACACACACACACACACACACACACACACACACACACACACACACACACACACACACACACACACACACACACACACACACACACACACACACACACACACACACACACACACACACACACACACACACACACACACACACACACACACACACACACACACACACACACACACACACACACACACACACACACACACACACACACACACACACACACACACACACACACACACACACACACACACACACACACACACACACACACACACACACACACACACACACACACACACACACACACACACACACACACACTTTTTTTTTTTTATATATATATATATAAAAAATCTAAAACTTAAGTTTGATATACTTGAATTATATAAACACAAAATTTATGAAACACAATTGATAGTTTTTATTTTCGTATCAAAACTAATTCAAATAATAATTTTAAAAGGGTTTTGAAACTAATTACAAACAACCAAAAACATTTACAAAAGAAATGGAAAACAAATTTTATAACTATTAAAGCTCTATCATTCAGACGCTAGAGTGACTTCGATTTTTCGGGAAGATTTCATTGGTATTAAGTTTCATTTATTCCAGAAGATAAGAAAACCGAAAAACAGACATTATCCTTTTAAATATATCAGGACAAATTGAGTAACGTCTGTATTACTCTACATAAGCAAGCACAATGTGATTAAAGTAAATTTTATATTATATATATATATATATATATATATATATATATATATTATTTGCTTATTTGCATCGTATTTTCAATTACGAGAGAATATAATTACTCGATTTGAATATTGAGACTACGTTTACTGAAAATCGCGATTAATTTTTTTGTTGCTCTAGTTACATTATTTTTTAAACTGGGATTTACATTTTAAAGTGGATTTCGAACCATTACAAATGTCTAAATCTATGTTGGGAATCGAGGCCATGAACTATTGAATGGATATGTAATACGTTTTCCGTTACTTAATTTTGAGAAGTGAATAGCAGCTTAATACAACCAACCGCTTCATAATTTTGAAACAAAGATCATATGACAAAGTCAACATCCGAATTGTCATCTTTTTCTTCTTTTAACACCAACGAAGGGGCATCGTGGCCATACTTATTTTACGTGTCACAATCGCCCACAATGAACACGATGCACATTCTAGAGTAGTGGTTATTGTTAGATCAAGCATAAGAACTGTTGAAACGTAAACCTGAGAGATAATCTTTTAATTAAATTTTAAAAAAATTAAAGGAATTATTTCGGATGTAATTTTCAATTAAAAATGGAGCAACTTATAATAAATTTTTAATAGCCATATAATTTACATTCTTTTTTTTTTTTTTTTTTTTAATATACGACACCAAAATCTAAAAATATATTAGAACTTAAGTATCACAGATCTTTAATACTTCATGATAAATTCAAGTAATAAAATGCAAATTTTAGTAAATAATGTATAAAAAGCTTCAAAACTTAATTTTACCTTAACCCTTTCCTCTCCATCTAATAATCTAGTCAAATAACAAAGGGGTTCATTTGTAAAACATTTTTTCATTCGTTGCAAAACATCTAAATCTGTTTCTTCCTTTTTCCCAGCAACCTATAGAAAAAGAAAATTAAAAAGTTAAGAATCTAGGCTCTATGAAACGTAATAGTTCTCTGGAAAAAAAAAATATATATATATATTTTAGAAAAAATTTTAATGCATATTTTGCTTAATAAACAAAAATACATTAAGCAAATAATTTAATAGAATAAAGTGATAAATATAGAATACTGTTGTAGTCAATGTTTTGAGGATAATGATGCAGAGAATCAAGTTCATTTTAATATTTTCAAGAAAAAAGCAAGCTCTTATTAAACAATAAAAAAATCAAAAGCAGAATAAGTTTTTCAGGGTTAGAACAATTCTAAGGGACAAATACCCTTCCCGAGAAACATAAAATTATGTGCAAATAAACGTTAGTTTGAAATATTTCATTATATAAAAACAATACATTTAATTGATTTTTAAGCCTCATTTATAAGAATTATATTAAATAAACCTTTATTTTTAAATTAAATACCCAAAAAGGGAACTCTGAAATAAAGGAAAAGGGAACTCTAAATAAATAAAAGAAAAGGGAACTCCAAATAAATAAAAGAAAAGGGAACTCCAAATAAATAAAAGAAAAGGGAACTCTATATAAATAAAAGAAAAGGGAACTCTAAATAAATAAAAGAAAAGGGAACTCTAAATAAATAAATAAAAGAAAAAGGAACTCTAAATAAATAAATAAAAGAAAAGGGAACTCTAAATAAATAAATAAAAGAAAAGGGAACTCTAAATAAATAAAAGAAAAGGGAACTCTAAATAAATAAAAGAAAAGGGAACTCTAAATAAATAAAAGAAAAGTGAACTCTAAATAAATAAAAGAAAAGTGAACTCTAAATAAATAAAAGAAAAGTGAACTCTAAATAAATAAAAGAAAAGTGAACTCTAAATAAATAAAAGAAAAGTGAACTCTAAATAAATAAAAGAAAAGTGAACTCTAAATAAATAAAAGAAAAGTGAACTCTAAATAAATAAAAGAAAAGTGAACTCTAAATAAATAAAAGAAAAGTGAACTCTAAATAAATAAAAGAAAAGTGAACTCTGATTGGATGTCTAAAAGTAATTGTAAGGAGTAAAAGAAATCATATCATATACAGATGAACTGAACTAACACTTATTATTAGTGATAATCATTACATTTTCAAATGTACGATATATATATAACTTGTGTTAATTTAATTTTTACAAACTGAAATTTACTTTTGATTATAAAATTATCTAATGTAATTTTGCTTAATACAATTAAATGTTTATATATAGGCTTGCCAGATTTCTGAAATGTTCAACTGGAACACCGCTCCCCCCCCAAGTTGCGGTTATTCAAGGGTAGACACTGATAAGTTCTTAAAGTGTTTTATAGGGTAGTTTACGTCCTATGAATAAATGGTTCGCTGGATGGTTGGTTGGATTTAACGGTGCAAGGTCTAAATAAGGAAAAGCTGCGCCATATTAATAATTGGTTATTGATTAGGAACCTAAACCAGGTTTAATATATAATAAATGTCAAGCATATAAATTTAAATATATATTTCTAATACTTTATTACTTATGTGTTACTTTAAGAAAGAAGAAGCATGTATTACTTATCACAAGTTAGGATTTTTTTATAAAGTCATTTTTTGAATTTTTAATCTTGTAAAAGTTTTTACCAGCTCCGTTAACCGCGTCATACAATTTCTTCCCCAAACCTTTATCATCATATGTTGTTAATCAAAGGAAATACTCTCTATTGTTGATGCTCCAGGTAATCAGAAGACATACAATAGTTTTAATCAGATTGGGAACTGTTATATGATTATTATATTTAAACTCATAAAACAACCTGAAAATTTTTTGTTCGATTGAAATAATCTTATTTTTGGTAGTTTCTCCTTGCTTTCATTGTGCACAATTTGATTGCAAATTTTCCTTAGCAAACACAGTTTCATATATGGGCAAGACAAGAAGACGAAATGACAATATTATTTTTAGCAGACCCTCTTTTTTCTGTGGTTTTAATTTTTCATATTGTGCAGAAATAAATGACAAGTTATTCTAAGCAACCCTTCTCAGTTTATTATTTTTACATTTCTTCGGTCGTCTATAATTTCGACATCCACGCAATAAATAGTAGAACTTTATACTTAACTGTACAAAAAAATTTTTTGCTCTTATTTTCGTATCTTACGGAACTTAAATTCCAAAGTTATAACTTAAAAATAAAAATTTTTTTAATTCCGCTGAAATTGAAAGTTGTTAAAAGTAGATAAGGATCGAACCAATTTAAATTATCTCGGATTTAATTCAAACCTAAAATTCACTTCAACTTACATTATTTTAAAAATATAAATATGATCCTATATAAATTAAAATATAATATTAGTGAAAGGGTGTAATAAACTGTCGTAATGTAGATGCGATTTGTAAAATGAATTTTATTAGTTTAATATAAAAAATGAGAATATAAATTTATAAAATATGAAAACACATATTTATGTATGTTTTAATAAAGTATATTTAAGAATTTTAAATATTCTGAAGATCAAAATATTACGGAATTAGTTGCCCAAAACTAATTTATCTTTTGCAAATTATTATTATTATATGATTTTTCATAATGAATATATGTGTAGCTAAAAAGAGAAATTGAAAAGTTCTGATCTATTTTCATGCAAATTATGAACATATTACCTATATTGCTAATATAACACAACTATGTTTATTATAATTTGCAGTTTCTAAGGATGATATATTAACAATTTCACAGTTTTATTCACGTCAAAGCGGTTTTAAAGTTCTCCTGTAAGCGAGTATCAGCATAAATGTAGGCCAAACATTGGTTAGTTTGTCTCTAAACAATTTTTTGCACACGCAGTCTATTTAGACCAGGACATAGCTTAAAAACTGGATTTGGCATCACTACAACTCCAGTCCCAAAGTGAGATTTAAAACTACGAATTGTTGAATCGTACGAAAAGGCACTAACCATTCTGTTGCCACCTTGGCAATGTGAGAAAAGCTTCTGAATTTTGACTTTGTAAATTTACTAACACGATTAGCAATTTTTTAAAGCAATTTTTGGATTTAAGTATAAATTGCAGTTCGATAACTAAAGTATATTTGACATTGCAAGATTAGTGTTTTGTCACAATTACATTTTTTCTATATAAGCCTTATACGGTTTTACATTTTAAGGAAAAACTTACATTTTCTGATAGTTCCTATAAACGTTCACTTAATGTAATTTTAAAATTCTCTTGGGCAAATTCAAAGATTACTCTTATTGATGTATCATCCAGAGAAACATTGACTGTTCAAGCTCATTTTTCTTTTGATTATTATCTAACAATTTACATAAGAGCATCTTAATAAAAGTAAATTTACCCAAGAGATCTATTTTTAAATAAATCGAAGTTGCCTACTAATAATTTTAAAGTAAGCATCTATTAGCAATTTTGAAATTAGGATGAAGGGTAAAGCCACTTCGTAACGTATTAAGATCACTTTTTGTTGAAAATTAGAGATATGTAGTTTGTTACATTTGATACCTGATATATGAGGCATGCTAATTCCAAAATTTGGACACTATAACTCTTGTGCATATCATTTTCAGTATCTACTCTGACTGGTCTCGACAGTCTGGCCGAACACTTGCAAAACATTGGCATCTTAAATTCACCAGACTGTCCCATCTACAACTTGGCAGAGCCCATGAATAGGACCCATCTACCACCGCTGTGCTGCACTGTATGGTAGCTCTGAATCATAGCTTTATTGGCAGGCAAGCCAGATGGGGCAACATTTATGCACTTATTCACCAGTCCTGTCTTCGTCTCATGTCTATTTTGTAATTTTTCATGTGTTTTATTTGTGTCATTCGTTGTATTTGCCCTGCCATTAAAAATTTAAAAAATAATTCTAGGATCTTGTTAAATCAATATTTTAGCTAAAAGTTATTTTTTTCAGTATGTTCTCATTTCAGATTATTTTACTTAAATATTTTTAAGTAAATATATGTATACTAGTAGTTATTCTACGTAATAACTTCTATATACTTGTTAAATAATTGTAATTGTAACTTCTGCTTCACAAAATTTTCTATAGTTTCAGGTTATGAATAGAAAAACAAATTTTAATACTGCATAATAATTTCAGATCTTATGTATTTGTTACTAAAAAAATTGAGCATATTATAATAGACAAAACTATAGCTTAATAAAATAAATTACTTTAACTTAAGCTTTGCCTGTTTTAAAAAAACAAAAAAATGTTTTTGTCTTAAGCATTTGCTGACATAAGTATAAGTTGTGCAGTTGGTACTATCTTACAAAAAGAGATAAACTGATTTAAAATATTATAAGACCCAGGCAAGATTTAAAATATTTTTGAGTTGTCTGTATCGCAACGTTCAATGGATTGATACTGTTCAAATGTTGGAATTTATCATTCCTCTCTGCTTGCGGAAAGAAATAATCCAAATTTTATTGGATAAAAATTAGCACAGCTGCCGAAAATTTCAGTTTTTACTTTTCTCACTGTTAAAATATCACTATAACCAAAATGATAAATTCATGGATTAAGAATAATTATCTACAGTAAAAATATTAAGTTAAAAATAAATTAAGTGGTTAGTTATCAACTAATAAATATTGAGAGTTATAACTAATCAATATTGATGCAATATTACTTATAACGACAATTTAGGCTTACAAAATAAAAAATTAGTCAAATTATTTTCATTAACAATTTAATAACTAATTCAAACGATTCGATGTGTGAATAATCAATGGTATTCAAATAAATATGAATTTAACAAACAAATTCATATTTATTTCAATACCATTCATATTTATTTGAATACTATATTTTTGAATAGAATTTTGTACAGAGGATTTTTAGAGAAATGTTTCAGAGACCACATTAAGCACAGGTATTTCAATTATTTATGTTTGTAAACAAATTCAAGCATTTCTAATATGTATTGCAGTTTATCAAAACTATTGTTCGTCATATTAAATTACTTTGCCATAATACTGCTTTTCTTAATGAGTAAATATAATCGCATTAATAGTAAAACATTATAAGAAAAATAAACAAAAGTGAATTTAAAAATTAAGAACCTAAAAATTAAATTAATATCTGAGATTTAAATTCATCACAATTACCCTTCCAAAAGCTGAAGGTAGTTCACTTTCATCTCGTGGTCTAAGTGGGGAACTACCACTTGATCTACTATTGAAACTATTGTTCGTCATATTAAATTACTTTGCCATAATACTGCTTTTCTTAATGAGTAAATACAATCGCATTAATAGTAAAACATTATAAGAAAATAAACAAAAGTGAAGTTAAAAATTAAGAACCTAAAAATTAAATTAATATCTGAGATTTAAATTCATCACAATTACCCTTCCAAAAGCTGAAGGTAGTTCACTTTCATCTCGTGGTCTAAGTGGGGAACTACCACTTGATCCAGCTGAAAGTATTTTTTCACTTCCTCTTGGACTTCCACTACTAGTACTCTCTTTGCGTTCCCCTCGAACCCCAAATCGGCTATCTCCACTTCCTCTACGGCTGTCTCCACTTCCTTTACGACTGTCTCCACTTCCTTTACGGCTGTCTCCACTTCCTCTACGGCTGTCTCCACTTCCTATACGGCTGTCTCCACTTCCTATACGGCTATCCCTACTTTCTCTACGGCTATCTCCACTTCCTATATGGCTCTCTCTGCTTTCTCTACGGCTATCTCTACTTTCTCTACGGCTCTCTCTACTTTCTCTACGGCTCTCTCTGCTTTCTCTACGGCTATCTCCACTTCCTATACGGCTCTCTCTGCTTTCTCTACGGCTATCTCCACTTCCTATTCGGCTCTCTCTACTTTCTCTACGGCTCTCTCCGCTTTCTCTACGGCTATGTCTACTGTCTCTATGCTCTGGATGAGACATGTTCAATTGAGAAATAGCATTAAATAATTTGATACCATTTAAATCAATCAATCTGTAACACAACTTTTTTACTTTAACTGCATAATCTCGCATACAAGCGTATTCGAAAAACA